>PVIW01006511.1:42673-86212 GCA_004026585.1 Noctilio leporinus
CAGCTTATTCCTGCTCAGGTGCACCCCCCACAGGAACCCCCTTCCGCACAGGCACTTAAGGGGAAGGGACAAGGGGCTGCTCAGGTGGGATGGGGCGGTGGCCTGGCCTGAACCAATCCGCCTTGGGCCACCCCGTGTTACCTCGGGTTCCCGCCGTGAGGACAGCCCCCTGCCTCTGGTATGACTGCGGACCCAGCGGCAGCCACGGCGGAATACATTGTTGCTGCTGCCCCTTTTGGGGCCGCGACCACGGCACACAGGCAGACAACACGAGAACATCCTGTCAGGTGGCAGGTTCTCTAGCAAATGAGCCAGGTAGGGGCAGTTGGCGGCTGCCTGGTGACCCGGGTTCCAAGTTCTGGGTTCTATCACCTGCTGTGACGTCACTGCTCAGTGTGGCTCAGTGTAGTGAGGTCACTGCCTGGGGCCCCTACCCTGAGGTCTCCTCAGACAAGAGCTATGACTTCCCTTCTTTTCCCACAGTATTTTTATTGTATGTTTACAGTTATCATGTATCCCCCTAACCACCACCCCCATACACACAGTCACCACGCTGTTGTCCATCCTTTTTGTTCAACCACTCCATCCCCAATGCCCATCTCCACAGCTGTCCTTCTGCTGTCTATCTCTGAGTCTGTCTCTATTTAGCCTGTTAGTTCATTTTGTTCATTTGATTCCACATCTAAGTGAAATCATATGGTATTTGTCTTTCTCTGACTGGCTTGCTTCACTGAGTGTAATATTCTCCAAGTCCACCCATGCTGTGGTCAAGGGTAAACTTTTCTCTTATGGCCAAATTTTATTCCACTGAGTAAATGTTCCATTGTTGTGTTACTGCTCATCTACTGATAGACACTTGGGCTGCTTCCGCATCTTGTTCATTTTTAAAAAGGGCTGCACTGAACTTAGGAGTTCTTATGTTCTTCGGAATTACTGTTTTGGGGTCCTTCAAGTATATTGCCAAATGTAGCAATTTCTCATAAATAGTATATAAATATTTACACGATGAATCATCTGTTGAAAAGACTAACTAAAATATATAGTTTATTTTTTCAGCGAATCTTTTTGATAGATGATTGATGGTGTACATATTCATACATTCTTTTTGAGAAATTGTTACACCACAATGATTGTGTTGGATTTTCAATTTGAACCTGGGCAAACATACATAGCAGAGTGGTGCATAAGATTGTCACTGTGTTTATTAGCTGCTGGCGGCCATAGGTGTTTATCATTAGAACAGATAGTCTAACCCAAATTTTGAAGGACACAGAGCTTCCAGTGACATTAGAATTTAAAACTATTTGAGGAAAGCTCACAGTTATTGAAAGTCTATGTTGATTACCACATATTAGCAAATCAATAATTAACGAAGGAAAATTGTCCTTTACTATCATTGTAGCATTGTGGTAAAGCATGAGAATAATTATTTTACCTATATATATTTTGGTTTATTCTCCAAGTAATTTATTGTATTTGTTGATGAGAATGTTTAGAACATGCCATTGTGAGGCATGATACCAGGTATTGAGCAGGCGCACGAGTTGGTCCTTCAATCAAAATGGCTGTGCCCTCTCCCAATCAACACCTTCATTATCTTGCATTTGATCCCTCATTTAACCATCATCCATCCATTTTGCTCCTCATTTTAAAAATCTTCAATGAGTCCTTATAATCTTCTGTATTAAATCTATCTCCTTTGCATCAGTTTGAGTGTAGTTGCACAGTAGAAACAAATCACCGCCACCTCTCAATAATTTACATAAGAAAGAGTTATTTTCTTACTCATGTTGATCGCAACTCTGCTCCAAACCATGTGTAAGTCTGGGAACCGGACTGAAGGAACAAACTCAATGAGGGCATGCAACAAAGAGATCGTATACTTGTTTACAGCAGACCTTGCACTGATTTATCAAGCTTTAGTGAAAGTGATGATTATAACTTTTATTATCTCATTTCATTGGTTAAAGAAAGTGACATAGACAAAGAAAATATCAATGTGTATGAAATGTAACCATGCTGCAGGGAGGGATGCTGAAGGGAAAAGCTAAAACCTAACTCCTCACATCCTTTATGAGCTTATTATTATCAGTCTCTCAGCTAAAAGTACTGCCTCATCATGTCTCACAATTTGCTGTGTCATAATGTTTGTTTGCACATGGACATGAACATTCAAATCTGGCAGACTTCCTGGTTTTAATTTTTCTCCTAGCAATTGCCTACTCATTCTTTAGGAACTAAAAGATCTATGAAGGCTCCTTTAGCTTCAAGATATGTGGCATATTTTTACTGGGATATTTCTGGCAAGTGCATAATCCTCTTTCATTATTTTCACTAAGTCATAGCTATATATGAATATCTGATGCTCATGCATACAGACAGCCTCCAAAGTTCAAGGTTCCTGTTCTGGAAACAATGTCATCCTTGCGGTTTTTTTTTTTTTTTTTTCTATTTTAATTTTATTGCTGTTGTATTACATCCATCCCCTTTTTGCTCCCCTCTGTCCCCTCCCCACCAACCCATTCCACCCCCACCCCCAAAGTCAATCCCAATGGTTGTCCATGTCCATGGTTCCTTTGTACTAGGTTCTTGTCTAAACTGCTCCCCTTCCTTGCCTCTTCCTCCCCCCTCCCTCCAACGTCCTTCCCCCTGACCACTGAAGGCCTATTCACTGTAGTCATATATCTCGTTCTGTTTTGCTCCATGTTAGGTTTGTTCATTATTGTCCTGTAATGGGTAAGATCATATGGTGTTTGTCCTTCACTGACTGGCTTATTTCACTAAGCATAATACTCTCCAGTTCCATCCATGTTGTTGCAAAGGGTACAAGTTCCTTCTTTCTTTCTGCTGTGTAGTATTCCATTGTGTAAATGTTTTTTGATCCAATCATCCACTGATGGGCACTTAGGCTGTTTCCAGCACTTGGCTATTGTAAATAGTGCTGCTATGAACATAGGTGTACATAAGTTCTTATGAATTGGTGTTTCAGGATCCTTTGGGTATAGTCCAAGTAGTGGAATTGCTGGATCAAAAGGCAGTTCCATTTTTAGTTTTTTAAGGAAACCCCATACTGTTTTCCACAGTGGCTGTACCAACCTACATTCCCACCAACAGTGTATGAGTGTTCCCTTTGCCCCACATCCTCACCAACACTTGTTGTCTGTTGATTTGTTGATGATTACCATTCTGACAGGTGTGAGGTGGTATCTTATTGTGTTTTTAATTTGCATCTCTCTGATGACTAGTGATGTTGAGCATTCTTTCATATGCCTCTGGGCCCTTTGTATATCTTCCTCAGTGAGTTGTCTGTTCAGGTCCTGTGCCCATTTTTTAATTGGGCTGTCTGTCTCCCTGGTGTTGAGTCGCATTACTTCTTTATATACTTTGGAGATCCAATCCTTGTCTGAGGTATCATTGGCAATTATGTTTTCCCATACAGTTGGTTCCCTTTGAATTTTGCTGATGTTTTCTTTAGCTGAACAGAAAGTTTTCATTTTGATATAGTCCCATTTGTTGATTCGTTCTTTTATTTCCTTTGCCCTTGGTGAAGTATCCATAAACGTACTTTTGCATAGGATATCCAAAAGTTTACTGCCTATATTTTTCTCGAGGACCTTTATGGTGGCACTGCTTATGTTTAAATCCTTTACCCATCTTGAGTTTATTTTGGTGTATGGTGTAAGTTGGTGGTCTAGTTTTATCTTTTTGCATGTTGCTGTCCAGTTCTCCCAACACCATTTGTTGAAGATACTGCTTTTACTCCATTGGATGTTCCTTCCCCCTTTGTCAAATATTAGTTGACCATAGAGTCCTGGGTTAATTTCTGGGCTCTCTATTCTGTTCCATTGATCTATATGTCTATTCTTATGCCAGTACCAGGCTGTTTTGATGACAGTAGCCTTGTAGTATTGTTTGAAGTCTGGTATTGTGATTCCTCCTACCTACCTTGTACTTCTTTCTCAAGATTGTGGTGGCTATTTGTGGGCGCTTTTGGCTCCATATAAATTTTTGAAGTATTTTTTCTATTTCTGTGAAGTCTGTCATTGGTATTTTAATTGGGATTGAATCTGTAGATTGCTTTGGGTAGTATGGACATTTTAATGATGTTAATTCTTCCCACCCATGAACATGGTATATGCTTCCATTTATTTGTAACTTCCTTGATTTCTTTCTTCATTGTTCTGTAGTTTTCCGAGTACAGTTTTTTTACCTCCTTAGTTAAGTTGATTCCTAGGTACTTTATTTTTCTTGTTGCTATGGAAAATGGGATTTGTTTTTTCGCTTCTATTTCTGTTGTTTCATTATTGGTATACAAAAATGATTTGATTTCTGGATATTGACTTTATACCCAGCTATTTTGCTAAATTTGCTTATTAGGTGGAGTAAATTTTTGGTGGAGCCCTTCGGGTTTTGTATGTACACTATCATATCATCTGCTAATAATGACAGTTTGAATTCCTCCTTTCCAATTTGGATACTTTTGATTCCTTTTTCTTCTCTGATGGCTATAGCTAGAACTTCCAAGGCAATGTTGAATAGAAGTGGAGAAAGTGGACAGCTGTGTCTCATTCCTGATCTTAGGGGGAAAGCTTTCAATTTTTGCCCATTGAGTATGATGTTGGCTTCGGGTTTCTCATAGATGGCCTTTATGATGATGAGGTATGCTCCCTCTATTCCCATTTTGCTGAGGGTTTTCATCATAAATGGTTGCTGTACTTTATCAAATACTTTTTCAGCATCTATTGATATGATCATATGGTTTTTATCTTTCAATTTGTTGATGCGGTGCATTACATTTATTGATTTACGAATGTTGTACCATGCTTGCATCCCTGGGATGAAGTCCACTTGATCATGGTGTATGATCTTTGTAATGTACTGCCGAATCCGGTTGGCCAATATTTTGTTAAGAATTTTAGCACCTATGTTCATCAAAGATATTGGCCTGTAGCTCTCTTTCTTAGTTGTGTCTTGCCCTGGTTTTGGGATTAGGATAATATTGGCCTCATAGAAAGAGTTTGGGAGTCTTCCCTCTTGCTGTATTTTTTGGTATAGGTTGAGAAGGATATGAGTTAGCTCTTCTTTAAATGTTTGGTATAATTCACCTGTGTAGCCATCCAGTCTGGGGCTTTTGTGCTTTGGGAGATTTTGGATGACTTCTTTAATTTCACTAGTTGTTATTGGCCTATTCAGGATTTCTGCTTCGTCTGGGTTCAGTTTTGGTAGATTATACATTTCCAGAAATGTGTCCATTTCATCCAGGTTGTCATATTTTTTGTCATATAGTTGTTTGTAGTAATTTCTTACAATCTTTTGCATTTCTGAGGTATCAGTTGTGATTTCGCCTCCGCCAATTCTGATTCTGTTTATTCGGGTCCTCTCTCTCTTTTTCTTGATGAGTCTGTATAAAGGCTTGTCAATTTTGTTTATTTTTGCAAAGAACCAGCTCCTGGATCTGTTGATTCTTCAAATTATAGTTTGAATCTCTGAGTTATTTAGTTCTGCTCTGATCTTGATGATTTCCTTCCTTCTACTTGTTCTGGGTTTTTTTTTGTTGTTGCTCCTCTAGTTCTTGCAGCTTTATGGTTAGGCTGTTTTTATAAACTTCTTGTGACATTTTTAGGTAGGCCTGTATTGCTATAAATTTCCCCCTGAGAACTGCCTTTGCTGTGTCCCATAGGTTTTGGCTGTTGTGTGTTCATTGTTATTTGTTTCCAGGAACTTTTTGATTTCATCTTTGATCTCATTGTTAACCCATTCATTACTTAAAAGCATGTTATTCAGTCCCCATGAGTTAGAGTATTTTGGGTTTTTTCCCTTGAGATTGGTTTCTAGTTTCAAGCCATTGTGATCTGAGAAGATGCTTTGTACAATTTCAATTTTCCCATATTTGTGGAGGCTTGTCTTGTGACCTACCATGTGGTCTGTCTTGGAGAATGATCCGTGTGCATTTGAAAAGAATGTGTATTTTGCTTCTTTGGGGTAAAAGACTCTGTATACATCAGTTAGGTCCATTTCTTCTAGAGTGTTGTTCAATGCCACAACATCTCTGGGGATTTTTTGTTTGGAAGATCTGTCCATTATTGATACTGGGGTATTAAAATCCCCTACTATTAGTGTGTTGCTGTCTAAGTCTTTCTTAAAGTCTTCCAAGATTTTCCTTATATATTTCGGAGCTCCTATGTTGGGTGCGTATATGTTTATCAGAGTTATTTCTTCTTGATGGATTGTTCCCTTAAGTATTATGAAATGTCCATCTTTGTCCCTTTTTATGGCCTTCATTGTAAAACCTATTTTGTCTGAAATCAGTATTGCTACTCCAGGTTTTCATGTCCATTTGCTTGATATATATTTTTCCATCCCTTCACTCTCAATCTGTGTCGATCTTTTGTTCTGAGGTGGGTCTCTTGAAGACAGCATATATGTGGGTCATGTTGTCTTATCCATTTGGCTACCCTATGTCTTTTGATTGGTGCATTTAATCCATTTACATTTAAGGTTATTATTGATTGATACTTATTCATTGTCATTTCCTCCCTTTGAGTCTGTATTCCTCTTTGGCCTTCTCTGTTTCTTCATTTTATTTGTTTACTTATTTTTATAGCAGACCCTTTAGCATTTCTTGCAATGCTGGTTTGGTAGAGATGTATTCTTTTAGTCTTTTTTTGTCTGGGAAGCTCCCTATTTCTCCTTCTATCTTGAATGAGAGCCTTGCTGGGTAGAGTATTCTTGATTGCAGTCCTTTGTTTACCATTATTTGAAGTACTGTTTGCCGTTCCCTTCTGGCTTGAATTGTTTCTGTTGAATAATCATTTGATAGCCTTATTGGAGCCCCTTTGTATATTATTTGTCTTTTTTCTCTTGATGCTTTTAGGATTCTCTCTTTGTCTTTGAAATTTGCCATTTTAATAATAATGTGCCTTGGTGTTGGTCTGTTTGGGTTGATCCTCATTGGAACCCACTGTGCTTCCTGAACTTGATGAACATTTTCACTCATCATGTTAGGGAAATTTTCTATCATGACTTTTTTGAACAGGTTTTCCATTCCTTGTTTCTCATTTCCTTCTGGTATCCCTATGATACAGATGTTGTTCCATTTCATGTTGTCCTGCAGCTCTCTTAACCTCTCTTTAGTCTTATTCAGCCTTTTTTTATTCTCTTGTACTTTCTTGGAGTATTTGTCTACGTTATCCTCCAAGTGGCTGATCTGGTCCTCTGCTTCCTCTAGCCTATTGTTGATTCCTTCTACTGTATTCTTCAATTCAGAAATTGTATTCTTCATTTTCTCCTGGCACTTATTGATAGTTTCTGTGTCCTTTCTGATGCTGTTGTAGCTCTCGGTAAATTTCTTGTAACTTCCCTGGAGTTGTTTATACTTTTCTTTGAGCTGGCTAAGCTCATTGAGCTTCTCTATCCTCATTCTTTTGAATTCCTTATCTGATATATTGTGTGCCTCTGTTTCATTTGGTGGTCTTTCTGGGGATTCTTCCTTTCCTTTTGGTGATGGACTGATTCTTTTTTTCCCCATTTTGGGTGTCTGCTGTTGATTGCTTTTTTGTTTTGTTTTATTTTGTTTTTCCTTGGGTTAATCTGCTTTGCTTCCTTGCCTTAGTTGAGCACCCTTCTGTGTTAGGAGATTTGTGGAGTTCAATGTTGCAGTCTCCTGAATTTTCTCCACTTGTTGCTCTTGGTGTGGCCTTTATTTGGGCTGTCTGGTTGTATTCTGGATTGGTTGTGTATGTTGCTCCTTTCCTTCCAGTCAAGACATTCCTTCTATCCTTTCTCATAGAAATGAGGAGAGGGAGAATCAGAAAGCCTCAAGTATGAGTGGACAGAGTAAGCCTATGTATATAGTTGCCACATCTGTCCCCCTGTTCACCCTTAGTGATCCTTGATTGGTCCAGGTGGAGCCAGGACCTGTGGACTTAAAAAAAAAAAGAAAGAAAGAAAGAAAGAAAAATGATAATAATAAGAAGAAAGGGTTTAGGTGGCTGTTCACCCTTAATGATCCCTGATTGGTCCAGGTGGAGCCAGGACTTGTGGGCTTTTAGCAAGCACAAAAAATTAAAAAAATAAAAAAAAATTAAAAAGAAAAAGAAAAAAAAAAGGAAAAGAAAAAAAGAAAACGAAAAATTAATAATAAAGAAAGGGTTTAGGTGGCTGTTCACCCTTTATTATCTCTGATTGGTCCAGGTGAAGCCAGGAGCTTTGGGCTTTTAGCAGGAAGAAAAAAGAAAAGAATAAAGAAAGGGTTTAGGTGGCTGGGGAGGGGAGGAGAGGAATACTTAGATTGAGGACTGGGAATGTGTTGTAGCCAGAGAGTGAGTTGACTTTAAATCAAGGGTAGGGGGAGGGTCTTGGATGTTTAGGTGGATTGAGATAGGGCAGGATTAAAAATATGTGAGAAGTATCTTTTGAAAAGGATATGTTAGGGATTAATAGTTCATGTAGCTCTCAGTGCAACTCAGGTGCTTGAGATTAGTAGTGATCCATTTCCTGAGTCTGCCTCTTTTTCCCAGCTAGGGCTCCTGCAGTCTAGCTGGTCTTGGAGTGGCAGGGCCTATGATTGTCACAGTCAGGGCTGATTCTGAGTTTCAGCCCCCAGGTAGGCTTGGCCTCCAGTAGCCTAGCTGGGTTTTAGGGCTGCCGTTGTTCTGGGGCCCTCCCTTTTCTTCCATTTGAAGTCCAGCAGGGTGCCCATCCAACTCCTGGTGGAGGTTCCTGCCTGTGAAGGGCACCTGGCACCTCTGCAGGGTGGCCTGCAACCTTGCTGGTTCCTGTGATGACTGGCCCTGCTCCCGCATCTCCCGGAGGAGGCAGCCTTCATCTGCCAACAGTGCCCGGGGTCTGCCAACACTGCCCAGCTTCCCCAGGCGAAAGCCAATCCTCCAAGCAGACCAGCTCTGCTTGCCACCCCTGTGATGCGCACCCTCCCTACGCTTCTGCAGTGTGGCCTTTGTCCTCGGTGATGGGTGGGTCAGTTGCTCCAGCTACAAGTTCCTGGCTGGTAGTTTGGAGTTTCTGGGGGAGCCTGGGGGCCTGTGTGGGTGCTCAGGGCTGGGGTTTCAAGCTGCTATATCCCTATGTCGCGCAGCAGCACTGTTTTCGGCCCTTTCACAGCCCTGGCTTGGGTGCTTCCCTCCTCCCCACAGGACTCTTCTCCTCTGCCTCTAGCCCTGTGAGGAGCTTCCTCTCTCTCAATCTCCCAAGCAAGGCTCTCACCTGTAGGAGTTCAATTACTCATTCCCTAAGGCATTTGCCCTCACTGCCCACACTTCACTGCTCAGACTTCTAGTTGCCAGGGAGCCTGGGGCTGGCCTCAGTCAAAAGCGCCCCTCTGAGCAGAGCCTCTACTGCCTAGAGCCGACCTTGGCCCGCCGGCCGGTCAGTCGGGAACCATCTCACCTACTCTTCTGCTGCCTCTGGGCTGTGCTCCCCTGTGTCCAGATGCTGACTGCTCCAATTTTTAGGGTCCTGAAGATGTCTTGCACTCCCTATCTTGCCCTCTAGCTGCTCTGGTACTCGAGAATGCTTTCAGCACTGCTCTCTACTCTGTCACCATCTTTCCTCCTCTCTATTTTATGAATATTGACAAAATGATTCCAAACTTTATGGGCAAGGCAAAGTTCCTGCAAGGCCAACAGAATATTGAAGGAAAAGAACAAAATTGGAGGATTAGTACTACATAATTTCAAGACTTATTATAAAGCTACTACAGTAATTAAGACTATGTCATATTGGTGAAGAATACACCAATGAAATGGAACATTCCAGAAACAGACCCAAATAAAAAAGTCAGCTGGTTTTTATACAGCAATGTAAAATATTGTTTTCAATAAATGATGCATAAAAAACTGGGCATCTACATGAAAAAAAAAATGAAATTATACATAGACTTTATAACTTCCACAAAACTTAACTCTAAATGGATCATAGACTTGCACTAGACAATACCATTGGAAAAAACAGATGACCTTGGGTAGGAATGATGTCTTTTTATGTATAACACTAAAGATGGAATCCATGAAAGAAATAATGGTAAGTCTGGACTTAATTTTAAAAATAAAGCTTCTGCTCTACAAAAGACAGTATCAATACACTAAGGAGACAAGCCACAGACTGGGAGAAAATAATTGCAAAAGTGATCTGATACAGGGCTATTAACCAAATTATACAAAGATGTCATAAAACTCAACAATAAGAAACAACCTCATTTAAAAAATGGGTCAATGACCTTAACAAACACCTCATTGAAGAAGATACATGAGTAGGTACCCTCAAAACTGGAATTTATTTATAAACTTGTGTATTTATTCTTACATGTTTAAATTTTAAGTTACCCTCTATTTGATGCAATATACCTATTGAGACATTCTTTCCACTGATCAAAACAGTTTTTGAACTCATTGATTTTTAATGCCTTTTAGTGCTCCTGCCTTTTTTGTTTGTTTTACCTCTTCCACATCACTAAAATGTTGCCCTTCGAGGACTTTTTTCATCTGGGGAAATCAACAAAAGCAAGGTCATGTGGATGGGGATGGTGGGGCATGGGGTTCATAACATTTTTTATCATAAACTGCTCAACATTCAGTGTGGTGTAGGCAGGCGTGATTGCATATCACCTATTACAAAAAGGGCCAAGTATTGAAGAGTCTTCAAAAATAATTTACTAAAGCCAGATGCAGCCCATCATAAGACCACTAGATGTACTATAAGGAGTCTGACCTCCAGAAGATTATTCCATTTTGAGGGTCTTCCCTCTCACAGAAAGCAAATACATATGAAAATATGCTCCACATCATATGTTATTAGGTTATACAAATTAAAAAAAAAAAAAAAAAGAATACACTACAACTGCACAACTATTAGAATGACTAAAATCCAAAACACTGATAATATCAAATGTAGATGAGTATGTGATGTAACAGGAACTCTTCTTACTCACTGCTGGTAGAAATGCAAAATGATACAGACACTTTGTAAAATCAGTTTGGCAGTTTCTTACAAAGCTAAGCATACTATTATCATATGATTCAGCAATCATGCTTCTTGGTATTTACCCAAAAAAGTTGAAAACTTGTGTTTTCATAAAAGCCTGCACATGGATGTTTACAACTTTTGTTTTTTTAAGATTTAATTTATTATTTTTAGAGAGAGGGGAATGGAGAGAGGCAAAGAGAGGGAGAAACATCAATGTACGGTTGCCTTTCACCTGACTCTGGCTAAGGACCTGGCTGGAGACCTGGCTTGCAACCTTGTTAATGTGCCCTGGCTGGGGTATCGAACCAGCAACCTTTGGGTTTGCAGGCTGGTGCCAATCCACTGAGCCACACCAGCCAGGGCTGATTGATCTTTTTAAGGAACCAACATTTGACTTTGCTAATTCTTTATTAATCTTCTTTCACTCACTATGGATTCACCTATTCTGGATATTTCATACAAAGAGAATCATAATGTCATAGGTAATTTTTAAAAAGATTTTATTTATTACTTTTCGAGAGAAGGGCAGGGAGGGAGGAAGAAAGGGAGAGAAACATCAGTGTATGGTTGCCTTTCACCTGCCTCCAGCTACAGACCTGGCTGGAGACCTGGCTTGCAACCTGGTTATGTGCCCTGGCTGGGGAATCAAATGAGTGATCTTTGGGGTTTATAGGCTGGCACCTATCCACTGAGCCACCAACCAGGGCTTTTTTTTTTTTTTTTAATTTTCCCAACTAAGAAGCAACCAAGATGTCCTTCAGGAGATGAATGGATAAATAAATTTTCATACCTTTATAATATCAACAAAAAGCTATTAAACTGTAATGGAGAGAATTCCTTTTTATTGCATTTATTTCCTTGTCATGATTCACAAGCATTCAGACATATAGCTCTTGCGATTTTAGGTCACAGGCCACATTTTTCTCCTTTGTCTTTGTTTCTTAGTCACACACTTATTCCTTTTTTTTTAAGGAATTTTTTTTTTTTTTAAGATTTTATTTCATTATTTTTAGAAAGAGGGGAAGGGAGAGAGGCAGAGAGGGAAAGAGACATCAATGTATGGTTGCGTTTCACCTGCCTCCAGCCACAGACCTGACTGGAGACCTGGTTTGCAAACTGGTTATGTGCCCTGGCTGGGGAATCGAACCTGTGACCTTTGGGTTCGCAGGCCGGCGCCTTTTATTCCTTTTATACCCTCATTCCTCTCCCCTCAGTGCCGCCTTCCTCTTCTCTTGCCTGAAAGTTTTACTTACCAATGAAACATACAATGCCCATTCTTTCTTTAGATCTGAGGTTGAGCATCACTTCTAATAAAGATCTGTACTGACTTTAAAAACATATATTAACACACTCTATTTTAACTTTCTATATCTGTATTTAAAACCCTGTTATAATTCACATTTGCTTTTGTATTTCCCAGCCATTTGCTTATACACTTAATCAGGATAGAGATTGTATCTTACTACCAAGCATTCCCCCATGTCTTGTACAGTAGCTGGCACAGAAAGGATACTAACCAATATAGTTAAATATGGTTAAATAAACTAATAAATAATTATGCATGCATGCATTTGCAGAATACTTAGGTAAGTATTTTCAGACACTAATTTCCAAAGGCATATATTTCTTGCCTAAAAGCATCAGTAGGTATGCTCTGCTATGGGCCTTAAAAATATTGTAAAGATAATTTGAGCCCTTACAACTTTATTTTTACTACAGTTATTCCTTAATATAAAAAGTATTTTTAAAAGATCACAAAAATTGTATTTTAAGGAGACTAAATACCTTTTTCATACATATATTTGCAAATTAACATCAAGATATTAATTGTGCAACTATAAGGATAGTCATCAGTACATTTACTCTGTTCTTATATGATATATAACATCATTATCTTTCTGTAATCCATTTTTATGAATATTTCCCAACTGATTTCTTTAAGCTAGTTTGAAAACTATTATTTCTAATGTCTATTTTAATAATTATAATTCTTTGAATTTAAATAAAGTTATCCCATGGATTATTCTAATAAAAATATGAAGAGCTTCAGAATGTAATTGAAAAGAGTAACTAATACACTGTGGTTTAAAGTAAGCTGTTTTTTTTCATTTTTATGGTATATGTTTTAATACATTTTCTATATCCTTAAGGTGAGTATATTCTAAATGAATTTTTAGAGAAAAAATTGATATATAACATAATGTTCAGATGTAACAAATAATTTCATATTGGATTATATTGCAAAATGATCACCATAATAAGTCTAGTTATTATCTGTCACTATAGTCACAAATTTTTCTTATGGTAAGAACTTTTAAGATCTACTATTCTAGCAACTTTCAAATGTGCAATACAGTATAATTAACCACAGTCACCATGCTAAATGTTATATCCTGTGATATATATTATAGAATTGGAAATTTGTATATTTGAGCCCTTTAACCAATTTCATTCACCCATCACTCCTGTCTTTAACAACTGTACATTTGCTCACTGTATCTCTAAGCATTTTTTGTTTCCATATATAAATGAGATCATAACTGATACTTGATCATTACTTTAATCTTTATTTGCTCTCTAAAGTTAAAAATGATTTGAAATTTATACATTTCGATACTTTGAATTTTCTGTACCCAACAATAACAACAATAAAAATACAGTGTAGACAGATCTCATACATGCACACAAAGGCATAATTAAGTTGTTTAGGTACAAACCAACAATCTATTTAAGTTGACCAAACATGGAATACTTAAAAAAATTAAACATAAAATACTTTCTAAATGTCTAGAAGGAAAATGAAAAGATCACAGTAAATTTAGAGAGTTCAAATACCAATTTCTCAAATTTCAATTGTGGTTTCACATAGGATTTTAAAAGATCATCATCAAAGCACACATTTGAAAGAAAAATGAATATAATTATTATCAATAAAAAATTTCAAGTTTAAAAACAATTGGGAGCCCTGGTTGGTGGCTCAGTGGATAGGTGTTGGCCTACAAACCCAAGGTTGCTGATTTGATTCCCACCCAGGGCACATAACAAGGTTGCAAGTCAGGTCTCCAGTCAGGTTCGTAGCTGGAGGCAGGTGAAAGGCAACCATACATTGATGCTTCTCTCCCTCTCTGCCTCACTCCCTTCCCGTCTCTCTAAAAATAATAAATAAAATTTTAAAAAATAAATAATTAAAAACAATTGGGTAGTTTGGCATTTGATTTTGTGTTGTATGTAATTATGATATTTTTAAAAATTAAGTTTGAAAAAATAACATGCTTTGATATATCCAAAGTAACTGGATCACTTACAAATATTTAAATGTGCACCTTTGGAGTGATTTCCAATTCCAATCATAATAAGAGTATCTAGTATCAAACCTATTCTCCTGTGATTAAAAATGATAAAAGTGAACATGTAAGGTAATTCATTTTAGATATAGGAAAAAAGAAAGTTGATCTATTATCCTTGAAAGAACAAAAGTACATAAAGCAAACTGTACTTCATGCCTAGTGGTGATTTATAAACTACAGCACAGGCAAATGGATCATAAGCATAGAATGGGAGCATGGCTGCACATAGAAAATGGTGACTGGGATTCAAGGCTGTGCTACTGAAATAGCTATAATTTTCAGGGTTTATAGATTTATTTGCCATAATTATTGGTTGTGTGTTTATAAGACATGACTCCAGGAAGTATAAGTCACTGGGGAGAAGATAGATGAAGTTTCCTTAGGCATACAATACTTGGAAGAGAATGTAGCTTTGTTAAACCAGACTGGAACTAATCTAGAGTAGAGGAGAGACTGGCATTCTTGTGAAAGACGGTAAGACAGAGCAACCCTAATGCCTAGAGTAGTGGTTTTAAATGGGAGTGATTTTGCCCACAATTCCCCAGCAGTATTTGGCAATGTCTGGAGATATTTTGGGTTATTACAAGCCAGAAAACGCTCTTAGCATCTAGTGAATAGAAGGCAAAGTAACTGCCAAATATCTTCTAAGGTATGAGAATATGGGAATAGGGGAACAAAGAATTAAGTGACATTAAAGCTAATAATGGTGACATTAAGAAACCTGGTGTAGAAGAAACAACAACAAAATGAACCTAAATAACCTGAGAGAAAATTACAAGAGATGGTATTAACAATAAAAAAGAAAAGTTTAGTGAATTCAAAGCCATAGCAAAACAAAGCATTCAAAATTAAACATATGGGGAAAAATTAACAAAAGAGCAAAAAAAAAAAAAAAAGCATCAGTAAATTACAGGACAGTTTCATAGAATCTAATATTTAAATAAATGGTATATCTGAAGAAGAGGGAATAGAAATAATTAGAAAAATAATAGGTATTTTTCAAATATGATGAAAATAATTAATTTGTAAGCATAATAACCAAAACCACAATATACACAAGTTGCTTAAAAAATAAAAATAAATATTAAAAGCAAGAAGATAAAGAAGGATGCATTATGCATATATGCACACACAAAGGTTAGGGTTCAATGACAAATTTATCATCAGAAATGAAGCAAATAGCCCTGGCTGGTGTGGCTTAGTGGACAGGCACCAGCCTGCAAACCCAAAGGTTGCTGGTTTGATTCCCAGCCAGGGCACATAACCAGGTTGCAAGCCAGGTCTCCAGCCAGGTCTGTAGCTGGAGGCTGGTGAAGGGCAACTATACATTGATGTTTCTTTCCCTCTCTTCCTTCCTTGCCCTTCTCTCTAAAAATAATGAATAAAATCTTAAAAAAGAAAGAAAGCAAGCAGATAAACAGTGGAGCAAAATAATTAAACATCTGAAAGAAAAGTTAGCTTTTGACTCACCAAAAACAGCTTCCTAAAGTAAACAGATGAGATAAACTCTCTCCTTGCTCCTCCCCACTAAGTACAACTGTAAGTTCTGGAAATAATACAAAGACAACCAAAGAGGTCTCTGAAAGATGGAAAGGGGAACAATTGCTTACAGATGCCAGGTGAAATAACATAGCAGCAATGTGTTTTACAAGCCCCCACCCAACAGCAGAAGGTGGCTCAGGTAGGCTTCTTCAGGAAATGCATGCAATGAACAAAAGAAGATAGTCCAAGCCGGCTTATTCCTCCTAGGATCAAATATGAGTGCCAGCAACAGTTCGGGTGAGTCCAGCAGCAGTGGCAAGGGGATCAGTTGGGAGTTACATTAAATAATTTGTCAAAGAGAGATCTTTGTTTCCCCTCTGGGCCTTAGAATCCCTTCCTTACTTTAAGATGTCAGTCAGTGGGAGGCTAGGGTGGGGAGCATCAGTAAAGAGAATTACACCAGAACAAGTGTCTAATGGGATTTACCCAATTGGAACATAAGAGAGAATATAGAAGTTAAAAATATATAGTCTTTCACTCACTAGTGTGGCTCAGTGGGTTGGGTATTATCCCACAGAATAAAAGGCATCAGATTTCATTCCCTGTCAGGGCACATGCCTGAGTTGCATGTTCGATCCCTGGCCAGGGCGCATAGGAGAGGCAACAGATGGGTGTTTCTCTCTCACATAAGTGTTATTCCCCCACTCTTTATCCCTCTCTTCTTTTCTCTCTAAAAATAAATAAATCTTATTTTAAAAACAAGCCTTTAGGACTTCTAGTACAATAGAAAATATCAAGATTTTTATCATAAGAGTACTAGAGAGAAAATATAGAATGGCTGAAATAATGGCTGAAATTCCAAAATTTAATGAAATATATAAATATAAAAATTAAAGACTGAGAAAAGCACAAATAAGGTAAATCCAAATAAATCTAAGACATGGAAAAATCCAACTTCTAAGAACTAATTTTATATGTATAATCTTGAGAGAATCCAGAGGAATATAGCATTATTTTAGGAGAACAACTTACTCAACTTACAACCAATAGCTCAGCTGAAGTCATGGAGGAGGTAGCACAGTATTTTTTCATTGCAGAAAGCAAAAACCTTCCAAATACTAATTTTGTGTTTTTCAAGGTTCTTCATCAGGAATGAAGGTGTTTAAATTAATGAAGATTACCTACATGAGAACAAGCAAAGCCTATTTGTTCAGAGCTTGCTGTAGCAAGGGAGTCAGACACCATCACTTAGGTTTAGCAGAAACTCCAAGGCAGGCAGAGGAAATGGCAAACATCATAATGGAGAGAAAGAAAAGCCTCCAGTCTGCCTTCATGGAGGCTGTTCAACCGGAAAAGCTGGGAGTGACCTATCAGCAGGTATCTCAAGGGGTTAATTAGAAGCCATATTTGGCTTTCACTACTTGGTCCTACACTGGAAGTAGGGAAAAAAATAAGCTGTCAGTTATTGCTCAAGTCCTGACTGTTAACAGAGGCAGTGGTTTGCCTTGTTAGACTGGCCGCTGCTGACTGTGATCTGCCATCCCATACTGGCCTCTGCAGGTTGTGGGTTAGAGTTCTCTGTTTTGAAAAAATGGTGTGACCATTGTGTGTTTAGATTTCCAGTTTCTCAAAGAAGAGATAAAGACATTCTCAGGTGAAGAAAGTCTAAAAGAATTTGTCTTCAGTAGACCTACTTACTGTTAAAGAATCACTAAAGAAGTTCATCAAACAGAAGCAAAATGATGGAAAACAAACTCTTGAAGGATTGAGAAGAAAGAACAATAAATATGAGCAAATATAATAGACTAGACTTCTATCAGGTTTTGAATAATATTTGGCAACAGAAATTAAGTAATAATAATTAATACTCAAAATAATAATCTTTATAAAGCAACAAAACTGAAGGAAATAAAATAGAAACAATGTTTCCATACTTCACAAAAAGTGGTAAAATGATAGCAATAAGTTATCTTAAGTATGTTTGTATACATATGTATCTACTTAATATAATTTAGATGTAATATATGCATAATATACATATATGTATCCATTCACTACAACTATACAGCACAATATAGTAATTTTTAAAAAAATTGTAACTCAATCATCATGGAATTCTTAAATAAGCTCATGTAGTTCAGAGGAAAGCAAAAAGAAAAACAGAACTTAGAAACACAGGAAACAAATAGAAAATGAATATTAAAATAATGAAAAAGCGAGCAAAGCGCATAAACTGACACTTTACCCAGGAAAATATAGACAGGGAAAGTAGCCACAAGAAAAGATGTTTAATATAATTAGCCATTGGAGACAGGCAAAATAAAAGCACAATGACAAATCAATATACACCTATTAGAATGCGTAAGACAAAATATAGTGACAATAGCAAATGCTGGCAAGAATATGGAGAAACTAAATCATTCACACACACTGCTGATGGGAATGCAAAGTGGCACAGATGCTCTGGAAAACCATTTGGCAGTTCCTTATAAAACTAAGCACCTAATTAATATACAGCCCAGCAATTTAAATCTTGGGATATATCCCAGAGAAATGAAAACTTATGTTCACACAAAAATCAGTACACAAATGTTCATAGAAGTTTATTTATAATGGTTAAACATTGTAAACATCCTAGATTATTAAATGAGGGGCTAAATAAAAAACTGTGTCCTTATTACTCAACAATAGAAAGGAAATGATCCATGTACCTAAGAATTTGGATAAATCTCAAAGGAATTATGCTGAGCAAAAAAAGAATCTCAAAATATTACACACTGTCTGATTTCATTTATATAATTTTCTTGAAATACCAAAATTATAAAAATTGAAAACAAATGAGTGGTGTCAGGGTTAATAAAGGGTTGGGGATGAGAAGGAGATGGGAGTGATTATAAAAATGAAAGGCCAGGCAGAAGATCACCCTACACCCTGTCTACATGACCTCATAGAGATCAACAATCAGCTAGCCATGAAAAGACAGCTTTTGGGGAGCTCTGGAGTCCATTTAAGAAATCCTAGCATAGCAACTCTGGGGAACAAAAACATAAAACATGAAAAGAACTGCAGCCCCTGGCTGATGGCACAGTGGATTAGGCACTGGCCAGCAAACCCAAAGATTGCTGGTTCGATTCCCAGCAATCCAAGTATGTGCCCCAGCCAGGGCACATACTTGGGTTGCAAGCCAGGTCTCCAGCCAGGTCCTTAGCTGGAGGCAGGTGAAAGGCAACCAACCACACATTGATGTTTCTCTCCCTCTCTTCCTCTCTCCCTTCCCCTCTCTCTGAAAAATTATTAAAATAATAAAAATAGTATGACACAGTACCCTCCGCGGTCCTGGGATCTGTCTCTTGCTTCAACAGGGTTTGGACAGAACAGACCTAGGCACAAGCCTTTTATCTACTATCCTGCCACCTTTTTCTAGTCACTACTTTTAGAACCACCTCAGCTGTCCAGACCAGCGAACACCATTTTTTGTTTCCTGTTTTTTACCTGAAATCTTCACTGTGGAACAACCATGAGCTCCCAAATTTGTCAGAATTATTCCACCCAGGTGGAGGCTGCGGTTAACTGCCTGGTCAACTTGCATCTGCGGGCCTCCTACACCTACCTTGCTCTGGGCTTCTATTTCAACCACGACGATGTGGCTCTGCAGGGTGTGGGCCACTTCTTCCCAGAGTTGGCCGAGGAGAAGCGCGAGGGCGCCCAGCATCTCATGAAGCTGCAAAGCCAGTGTGGTGGCCACATTCTCTTCCAGGATGTGGCAAAGCCTCCCCAGGATGAGTGGGGTAAAACCCAGGACGCCATGGAAGCCGCCTTGACCTTGGAGAAGAGCCTGAACCAGGCCCTTCCCTTCTGGATCTGCATGCTCTGGGTTCTACCCGCACAGACCCTCATCTCTGTGACTTCCTGGAGAACCATTTCCTGGATGAGGAGGTGAAAGTCATCAAGAAGATGGGTGACCACCTGATTAACATCCGCCGGCTGGCCGGCCCCCAGGCTGGGATGGGCAAGTATCTCTTCCAAAGGCTCACCCTCAAACATGACTAGGATGAAGCCTTTGGAACCCAGAGGCCTTCAAGGGGCCCCTCTGCATTTCCCTGGTATCTGGCTTTTGCCTGAGCCTCTCCCTGAAACCATTAGACACCCTTTTAGCCTCCTGGAACCCTCTCCCATGCATTGGACCAAATGGAAACAATAAAGCCTTTCACAGAAAAAAATAAAATAAAATAAAATAAAATAAAATCTTTAAAAACACAAAGAAAAGAACTACATAAAAAAGGGAAGAACAGACTTATTTTGCCTGCATCATTCCATCACCCAAGTCAGCGATACTAGAGCAAGGAGGTAACTCTCCAGCTGGAAAGGGTCCCCTTCTCCCACTTCAATCTCACTGGTCTCAACATCAGCAAAACTGAGACTTGTAGATCCTGCTAGGTGTAAGAAAAGCAGGAGCTTCCAGTCCGTATCAGCCAAGCAGCAAGAATAACCACAGTTCCCAGGGGCCTGCTCTGCAGAAAACTCTAGCAACTTTTATTACTGAAGACACCAACTGAGAGTACAACTGCCCCAGGCATCCTGCAGATTTAAACAGTCTTTGCCCCTTGGGTATTTGTGTTTACTCTTGCAAGCCACCTACATGCCTTCCGCTCCCTCCTCTCCTCTGCTAGAGCCCAGGACCCACACAGGCAGTCATTCCAGGCCTCTGGAGCTGTCTGAGTGCAAGATGCCAACCTAAAATTCCATGGCTGACTACCACCTGCAGCTAGCCACCCAAGTATGCCAAGTATGCACAGTCCCAGCATGACCCCCATCACTGACCTCCACTTCTGTGCACCTCTGGGGAGAACCAGCAGCCACAATAATACCTGCTATGAACTAGGGCTCCCATAGCTGCCAGTGTGCTCACAGTTAGGCCCAGCCCTGCTGCTTGCCTTGACCCCCACCACTGTGTGTGTGTGCGGTGTGCACCCAGTCCCTGCCACTGTACAGGCACCTGCACTAGCCCCTGCAGCCAAGTGTGCACACACCATCAGTTTCAGTTCTGATCACTATTTGCATCTCATCCTGATCCGTAGTTGCTGGCCCTGGAGGTTTTGCTGAGGATCCCCGTATCTCTTGCAACCTCTGCAATGCAGGTCAAGGACTAAACAGCTGTTGATGCTATGAACTCCAAAAGTCTAACCTCGAGTGAAGGATTATAGTTCCACAGAACGTCATCATTGGGGGAATCTGGATAAAGGATCTCTGTATTATTTCTTTCAATTCTGTGTGAATCTAAAATGTTTAGTTAAATAAAAGAACATAAGCCACTAATAATGAAAATATCTAAATAAAGATGTTTCAAACATACACAAGCTAAAGTAATTTATCACCAGAACTTTAGTAACAAAAATGTTAAAGGAATTCCTTGAAGTGCAAGAACTATGACACCAGATAGAAATCTTGATCTAGACCTACACAAGAAAGTAAGAACACAAGAAATATTATGCATGTGTGCCTCATGCAAGTTATATTGCAGGAGCATATTTACATTTCTCTCTCTCTCTCTTATCCTATATGAAATTTTTAAGTTTTATTTTTATCTTCATGGTACAGAATTAGAATTTGGAGTTTGAAGAAATAACCTGCATTAAAACTGGGACTCTACCATTCACTAGACACATGAGCAGCAAATAACATCTTTCAAATATCTATATATTTTTAAATTTAATTTTATTGTTATTGTATTACATTCACCCCATTTCCCCTCCTTTTTCTATTTTTCCCCACTCTCAAATATTTTTTCAGTCTAAAATAAAGGTGTCAGTATCTGACATTAATAACTGTGGGGCTGAGGTTCATGTGTTGAAATGGTAACAAAATGATCAGATTCATAATGGTTTATCCTTATGTACTACCCTATTCTCCTTCTCTAAGATTTTGTTTTCCTAATGTTACCCCTATGTCATTCTGCTATTATTGAACTATCAAATATTTTATTTAAAATAAGCTGCTTCAATTGTCATACAGTTTTTTTTTTAGCATTTGTGACCCTTTAGGTGATATTCTCCATGTTGTTTTTCATAAAGTTTCTGAGTTTACAGAATATGTTTATCAACAATAAAAATATGATTTGCTTGAAGCACCTCTGTAGTGTTTTTGTTTGTTTCTTTGCTATTAGCAATTTTGGACAAATAATATTGTTGCATTAAGCGACTAGGTATTTTACTAGTGACTAGGGAGAAATGGTCAAAAATTTCTTTCAATTTTCAGTAATTCTTTCATTTACTTAAAGTCCAAAAGTGGAAGGATTATGAGACCAGAAAAATTTAGATCTATCCATCTTCACAGATTACAAAGAAGAAATTACTGCTGATAGCTGAATGGCTTTAAAGAATTTTAAAGTTAGGTAGAAATGGCTTCTTCTAACAAATATATTTCCATTTAAGGCTCTGTTAAATTTAAACCATTTTTTATTAAGTTTCTAGAGTACTCAGAAACCCCATGCCCCCTACCTTCCTACCTCAAGAGAATTGGCTGGTATAATTAATTGTGAAAAAGGAAATGTAGTTACCAGTATAATATGTTCATGCAGGAATCATAATAACTAAATTATAATCAAAGATATACTATTGATTAAAGTACTTATCTGTTAAGATGAAAAAAAAAATGCTATATGAATCCGCCAGAATTCAAATACTTGAACACATTTAATTTGGACTGATTTGTATTTTTCCCGGCAGCTTCTAACTCACAGTTAGAAAAAGTATGGGAAATAAATTTAAAAATTAATATGATTTACATAATACCATGCCTTTTTCTTAACTTGAAGTTAATACCAAAAACTCAGATTTCATGCAAATGAACAGTTGAATTTTCTATCACTTTTAGGTGTATTTTTAGCTTTAGCCTAGCAGTAGCAAAAGAATATTCTTTTGCAAAATCAACAGGATAAGAGACTCAGTCCTATTCCATTCTTTTACTTAAAGAAAAAATTTTCCCATGAGATAATTAAAACTTAACAAAGACTTTATCAGCAGTTATGCACAAAAACAATTTAAATGGGGCTAAGTGATGTTTTTCTTCTGATTTATATTATACTGTTTTTTTTTTTTAATCTTATTTGTAAATCTTGAATGACTCGTAATGTCTCATTTGTTTTCCTTGTGAGTAATATGGCTTTTCTCCATCTATTTCAAACAGAAATTTATATTTGCACCCTATATAACCTCCTATGTGAGCAACACAATTGCTAACAATGTATAAACAAGTATAACATCAATAATGCAGTAAAACACCAACATTCAATATACTGAGTTGCTATGAGGTTACAGCTCTGCAAAAGATGCATGATTGGTAGCCAAAATTCTTTCTAAATATATATTAATCTGTCCACTAACCTATGCATGAACAAATTTTATGCATTACATTAACAAATACCTTGTCAAATATTTAAGGTAACATGCAAACTTACATAAGTGGGAAAAAGGTTAACTTTTGCTTATTTCCTTATACTGATATCCTGATATTGTATGAAAATTCTCCACAAATGGAATGCCCTTAGATTTTCAAATATTGATAATGCCTTTTCAAAAGAATGGGTGAAATAATTACCTTCAGAATGTTTTCCTTTGCTTCTCATCTTAAAGATACAATAAATTATTTACCATCTCAAATATTATAAACCTTTATAAATTTTGACACAAAATATTATACTTTCTAAATGTATCAAATAAAGAGAATATTAATTCAAATATAGTTAAGTATTTCATTGTTAAAAATATAACTTTTATTTTCTTATTAAGGAGAATAGAGATTGGTGTTATTGACCTATGCCCATTCTTTAATTGATTTAATTTCTAAGTACTAGAAAACTTCTCTAGAAACAATATACTTGCTCTCTACTCTGGCCTTAAAATTTTAGATGGTGGATAAGATAAAACACAAAAGTGTTGTTTTTTTTTTTTTTTTTTTTTAATAGTTTATTTATTTATTATTTCTAGAGAGAGGGGAAGGGATAGAGGCAGAGAGGAGAAAGAGCTATCAATGTATGGTTGCCTTTCCCTTGCCTGTGTTTGGTTCTTAATTATGAGTTTGGAACAACAGTAAGGTGGTGAAATATTTTGATATAAATATCATATTACAGACTAAGCTTTTGATCATCAAAATTCCATAGTTACGTTGACTTAGTATATACAAACATTATTTTTTGTCTTCAAAATTGTGTTTATTTAAGGAATTAAGAACTATTGATCACATGTGAAGAAGGAAAAGAAACTATATTGTGATATACACATACAATATTTGAGTTTTGTGAGGGATGATTAATTAGATACCTCATAATGAACCTCAGCATGTGTCCTATTGTTGCCACATTAGCATGTTAATTTTTGGTAAGATCTATATCCTTAGATAACTATTTTGCATTCTGAGCCTAAAACCATGCATTGTACTTATTTGTGTAAATGTATTTGTATAAGTGTCTTAATCTTGAAATAGAAGAAATAAGTTAAGGAAGTTTGTGAGTGTGTATATGTAAATGTATTACATGTATAAACATACTCATACATATATAGTACACACCCATATACACACATAAGTAGATGTGTTTGTCAAAAATTTTTGTGAGAATTACATCAAGAAAAAGTAAAGTTTACATTATTTTCATTTCTCCTTTTTGAAACAATTAAAACAACATAAATAAGACTTGAATGTTGCCATCTTAATATAAGTTCATCTAGTATAGATTCATCTAAACAGTGATATAAAACTTGGGAAGCTAAACTATCAGGATGAATTTACTTAGTAACATTTACTAAGTAACAACAACTAAAATAATATTAAATATAGACATTATAAATATAGTATTTCTTTAAAATATTTTACTTATTCAAATAATATGTCACATGTATGTCTGATATTTAAAGAAGGAATTCATCCTGGAATAACATCTCTGCATATTATAAGTTGTCATTTTCCTTTTTTCTTACATGTGTTTGCTATAAATTATTTTTTTAATCATATAATTACATCAAATTCACACGGAGTATATGTTAGTCTTTACCTTCTCTTAAGAAATAAATATATTCAACTGCACTTCAGCAAAGGTCAATGTAAAATCCCTTTTACACATACTTGTAAAAATAGTGTCAATATATAAAACATGTTATAAAAACTGCATAGAACTAAATGTATGCACACACATAAACACAACTGAGTACAGGTGATACTGGTTAAACCTGAATAAGGTGAGTGTATTACATCAACATCAATTTTCTAACCTTGATAATTGCTTATACTTATGCAAGATCCTAACACTGAAAAAATTGGGTGAAAGGTGGGTATCAAGATATTGGGTGAAATGTATGTTAGCAATCAGACCTCTCTGTATTTATTCCATATAAATGCATGCAAATCTACAATTATCTCAAAATAAAAAAGGCATATATATATATAATCTAATGTCTATTAAAATTTAGTTAAAAGTTTTATATGTAAGATGCATATGATAAATAACAGATAATCCAAAGAGATAAAGACAAAACAACCCACAAACAACCCTTTATATTGTCTGTCAAACCTTTATCACATGCACCTGGTAAGCATACCCTTCCTTATTTCTAAAACAAGCTACATAAGGTTGTGAAATACAAATGCATTTATATGTTTTAAACTGGAATTATTCACTTGTACTTTTATCTCAATCTATCTGAAGTAGCACCAACAATGATTGTAGTTCATTCTGAGCTCCCCAATTTAGCTACCTGAATCCACTTGTTCTACAGATACTAGGAAAAGATTCAAAATAAGTTCATCAGGCTTCATTTTAAGGATGGCTATTGAAAGCAACAACAGACTCCATGTCACATTAATATTAATATTCTCTTTATGTCTTTCTCACTTAGGCAAACAAAGATCTCCTGGACAAACTCTTGTCCCAGTCAGTACACTAATTCTCTATTTATATGATCCTTTGATATTTTAAATTTATTCATGTTCTTTCAAAATGAAGCCTTATTTCCTTCCCCTCCATGTAAACATATCATTGTTTTTTTGTTTTCAGAGTTTTGTGAGTCTGACTTTTTAAAAGTCCATCCACATAATTAAAAAGAAACAATACCAGCATTAAGGAAATGGAGATCAAATATGAAAAAGAAAAAAAAACCTGTGAATTCATGCACAATAATTTTAAGCTTCTCTTTCAGACTCTCCTTCTTGCTTTCCTTTGCAATTCACCCTTGATGTGTTGGTCTCCCTGAGTCCTACTCTGAAGCCCTTTATTCTGAGAGTCTACTCCTTCCCTAGGTAGCCAGGTCATGGCTTTCCACATACACACAGATAACTTACTTACACTCATTTCCAGTACAGACTCCACTCCAGATATTCCAAATTCACAGAGCTGCTGTTTTATCCAATTTGGCTTAGTCCTTGTAACAGGCACTCAGCTGCCCTGCAGTTTCCCCTTCAGGAAAAAAGAGGCTTATTTTCAGTTCCTAAGAACCTTCCAGCAAACAACTTTTAGCTGTCACCTGTTTTAAGCATTGACCCAGCAGAAGAAAGTCATCACTCCCAACAACATTCCAACTAGCCAGTATAGCTCATATGCAATCACTTGTGATATGGGCTGTAGGGCCCGACACTCTAATTCCATACAAACATGACTCGTTTTTTGCTCTTTGCTTTATTGAGATTCACAGATATTGCATATTTACAAATTGAAGGCAGGACCCTCCAGCAACAAAAAGATGACTAACTATTTAGGTGGTTTGGAGCCAAAACATGGAATACCTTTGAAGTAGGCCTATCTGAAACTAATCTTAAAGCCTCTCCCAGCATCAGGGGAGTAGGCTGACTTCTGCTGAGACTAGATCACAGGGCAGCTTCCCTCCCTGCCCAGTCCTGCTCCTTTTCTTGACCTTCTGCAGGTGGTTCTTGGTCTCAGGGCTTGCTTTGGAAACAGCTAATTGAAGGATGAGTGATCAAACAGTGATTGCAAGCTAAATCTGAATGCCAGAAGGCCTCCTGTGTATCGGAAAAAGAGGCTAGTATCTCCTGGAACATGAAGGAGAAGATGGATGGAAATAGGGGTTGGGGCTTGACCATAACTACAAGTCCAAAGATATTCAAAGACAGTTGAAGTTCCAACTAATACTGAATTCGATGCCACTCTACGTGAGATGAAATTACAGAATTTCCATGGAATACGGTGGAAATGAAATGAATGCCTCCTTACTGCCTCCAATACAGAAAAACTTTGAAGGTCTATCCAATTTCAAGTTTCATACAGTGTATCTGGTGGCCTTCACTGAGTTTGCACTGCCAAAGGCCAGTATCTAATTCTCCCTCCTTTTCCAAAGATGATCACTTCTAGAGCATTCCAGATATACACCTTCTTAGTAATCTCTATTTTATTGTTTGCTCCTGGATCTAATTTGCACCTTTGGCTCAGATGTCTCAAATGTGTCTAAATACAAACTTATGATACTTAAAACTAAACATACTTTCAAATTCACACAATGAATTTATCATTTATTCTATTATCTTTGGCAGAAATCTGGGAATCACCCTCAAAGTTGCCTTCCTGTTTATGTTCCCTATGTAAATAATGAACGTGTCCTTTTGATTTCACTTTCCGTATGTGTGTAAAATTCACATAGTTTCTCCATGTTCATTGTTTTCATTCAAACCATGCAAACCTATTTTTTGGAACTGATTCCATAATGTCTACCATTAATTTTTCCAAAATATTTATCTATGTTTTTAAAACTCTTAAAACTATTAAAGCACATCACCACCCCCCACCACCCTTTTTTTTTTTTTTTTTTTTTTGCTTTTAAGAGCAAAATCTTTAGCATGGCTTTAAGGCCCCTAGCAAGCTACCTTATTTCATTTCCTGCACATACACAACCTTACATTCTCAGTGCTCTGTCTCAGAGGCTCAGATACCAAATGGTGGCAAGTTTCCTCCTGGCCCAGGGACTTTGAACATGAATACCATTTTGTCTGGAGACTTCTTTCCTTTCCCTTCTACCTCCCTATTGTTAATGACCTTTGGTCTTTATTTTGGGAAGCCTTTACTTAGTCTAGGTTAAATCTCTATTCATTTTATTACATTCCTTCCTCTTATAATGGTCATTGCACTTTATTTTTAGTTACTTATAACATCTAACATCCCACACACTGTAGGCTCCGGACTATGGCTCTCTGTTGTATTGCTTGGCATGTACCAGATTCTTATTTGCTGAATAAAGTAAAATGCCTTTTATCAGTGTTTTAAAATAAATCACATAGTTAATATCTGTTTAACATGAATTTGAGGGCATATCTTGAGAAGAGAATCTAACCAGCATCTCACAGTCTTAATGCTAATGGGGAAATGTTGGCAGCCTATTAGTGCCACCAATTCCTTGGTGATATGAATGTTTGGCAATAGGAAAAAAGTTAACTAAATAAAGGCATACAGAAGTTTTTATAACATCTTTTTGATGCTGTTTTAGGGGAATTTTTTTTTTTGCCTGTATTCTCCTGTAATTTTCAGTTGCGTGTGTCACTTACAGTTACTTGAGATTATCCCCAAGTGTGAAATCCATGTGATAGCAAGAATTTGAGTCAGCTAATGCCAAAAATGTCATTAGTATTTGAGTGTCACAGCAGAAAAACTCCAGGACTTTTAAGTCATATTAGAATTACATTCAATTACTGGATCTGCAATTTACTGAGTGTGTATTGGGTAGTCTTGGTTAAACTTCTTAACTTCTCTGAGATTCAGAAGGATATCACCTACTGATCTTCCATACATAACTGATGTTTACATGCCAAACAACAGAAATGTAGTAAAAGTGTCATATATCTATGTACCTATATATACATGTGTGTATACACACATATACTTGCATGCATATAGTATACCTGAACATGTTCATACATATACCAAGGTATCTTTCCTATCTGTCAAATTGCTATGAGACTGGAGTCAGTTAAATTATTTTTACTATCCACTTTCACTGCTTATTTTGAATAGCATGTTAACTGAAGCTGTCACAGTTTACTTCTAATCTAACTTTGACTCTGGGAAAGTATTTGATGTCCAGGATGTGTGAAATCCTTTGCCCTAGCATCATTCTTACTCACAAATTTTGTGTTAATAGAGTAGTCACTCAGGAAGGTTAGAGTTATTTTTATACCGAAGTATTATAGTATTTTATTTTAATTATATAATTAAGTATTTATGAAGAAATTACATTTGGATAGCGTAACTAACAAGAAAGCTGCTTAGGTTTCCTCAGAATGATTTCACTGACATCTATTACAGCTTTGTGACATGTAGAGATGCTTGGGATGTATTTGTTGACTTAATGAAAATTGACATGGTATAGACAGCACTCAATCTCAGGTTCGGACACCATCCAAAATCTTAACTTTCTTCTCAAATGCTGGGTGTAGCTCTTGTATATAGGAGGTCCTATTAAAATATCAAATAGCTTTAAACTTCCTCATTTTGCACATTATTTATTTTCTAACAAAGATCAATATAGTGTGTGTTTGTCCCTATATCCAGCAGCTCCCTTCTATATTAGCAGTGTTATCATTGTTAAATAACAAATAATACTTTCATTTTTTCTTTCTTTTGAAATTAACCTTTGGGTTTTATTGAACATTTCACTATTCTAGTGCTATTTTCCCTTTGATGTTGATATAAAACTTTTTAGTACTTATTTTTAAAAGTGAGAATGCACTTAGGATGACATATATTATTAAATGATCTCCAAATATATTTCAAATAGCATTAAATGTATCACAATCTATTTAGCTAATTCTTCTTATGATGCGGCATATCATAATAGTATATATGCAAATATTTCTTTAAAAAGTTATGTCAGACTATAGCTAATAGAATAGTTTTGTTATTCCAACATGGATTTTTATAATTGTTATAATAAATGGAAACAACTATAACGAGGCACTGTATAACTTTTAACATACATATATTTAACAAAAAAGTAGTGTTTTATTGACTATGTTATATAATCATATATGACCCATCATATTACAGAGAATAAG
The DNA here is from genome assembly GCA_004026585.1 of Noctilio leporinus. Classification (NCBI taxonomy): domain Eukaryota; kingdom Metazoa; phylum Chordata; class Mammalia; order Chiroptera; family Noctilionidae; genus Noctilio; species Noctilio leporinus. The sequence continues at coordinate 72,526 of PVIW01006511.1, forward strand.
AATGCAAGCAATTTAGGAATATTTGCAAATATCTCAAATTGGAGAGATTATTTAAAATAAAAATAGAATTATGAAATTCTTTTATTATAATAAAATTATAATTAATATCAATTTAAATTAATATCAAATTAAATTTGATATTATAATAACATCAAATAATTTAATAATTATACTCTTAAATTAACATCTGATAATAATTTTCTCATAATGCTCTTCAGAGAAGTCATTAACTAACATCAAATAAATTTTAACTAACTTATAGCTCATTAATAATCATAGCTAGTAAGGTGTCGCAATAAATTTTGAATTTTAACATTGACTTTAGATTTAGGGCAAATCACATAAGATATTTATATAAAATTCAGAGCTTCTATCTAGGAAGAGAAAGCACTCGTTTCTTTTTCAATTTTATTATAATTCACACTATAGATATTGCTCCAATTCTTAGATGCAAAAATCAGAAATTGAAAAGAGAATGAGGATTAGGGGGACAAATTTTTCATTCTATGTGATAGACAAGATGAATGACATATTTCTAATGGAGCTTGGGTTGTCTCCAAGGCAAAAAGGAAAACAGCTATCCTCATTTTAAAAATTTTATTAATTAAAAAATAAAGACTTTATTTATTATTTTTAGAGAAAGGGGAAGGAAGAGAGGCAGAGAGGGAGAGAGACATCAATGTATGGTTGCCTTTCACCTGCCTCCAGCTAAGGACTGGCTGGAGACCTGGCTTGCAGGAATTGCCCTGGCTAGGGAATTGAACCAGTGACCTTTGGGTTCGCAGGCTGGTGCCAATCCATTAAGCCACACCAACCAGGGCTGCTATCTTCTTTCATAAGCAAACTATATCCTACTAATTATTTTAAAATATATTGTTCACTATTATATGAATTTAACTTTGTACTATGATAAACAAATTTGCTGGGGATTAAAATCATCATAATAGAATACAGTATAGAATACATAATAGAATACAGGACATTGGAAATAATAGTTCTTATTAGGGATTCTATTAACATGAGAGAAATTCTGCCTGCAAGAGACCAAAATTATAATTCAGCCACACTGTTCTCTCAGTCTAGGCCATGTTCAATTTTCTCAGTCTAGCATTAAGAAGAAGCTTTTTCTCTATACAAATTTGAGTTTCTTAGATGAAAAGTGTTAGGCAATGTATTAAAATTAACATCATTTAGAAATAGAGGAAAGCTTTAGAATCAGATGAAAGGAGAAAGTCTGTCCCATATATGTTTTAATATTTAAAACCCTGATGAAACCTACATATATGTCACCCCCAATAAATTTAATAAAAAATAAACTATTGCTAAATGCAAACAAAAATTAAAATAAAATCCTGTGTTTGTACTTACAAAATTTGGGGGTAGTTTGAGGATGATAAGTAATCATTAATATATACAGCCAAGGGTAAGCTAAATTACATTTGAAGCTGTATTTGAGAATCTTGCCTGAATCCAATTTCCTCCTTAGCCTTACTTTCCCAGTTCTTAGAATAAGAGTAGAAAAAAACCACACTACATGCAGACATGTTTTCCCAGAGAACTGAAACATAACCAAGCCATGCAAGCTAGATTCTGTTTGTCCATTTCTACAATTATGTATCAGTCTCTTTGTGAATAGGAGCAAGGTACCAACAGAGAGGGCCAGGCTGGAAGGATTCTTTTAATATTATTCTATTCTTCTAATAGTATTCTGGTAGAATACTAGACTCTTCTTCCAATACTTTCTTCTGGAAAGAGGTTATAATTGTTCTCTCTTCTAGGAAAATATTGGGAGAAGAATATAGCCTTCCCACATGTTTGTATAACAGTCTGCCTTTATATTTTTTTCTGTATATGTGCTTCTATCTTTACCTAGTTTTATGAGTATTGTGTTTAAAGTTTTCTTCTTTCATCTCTGATAATAGCCCTCCTTAAAAGACTGTTATTTTTGAATTAATGTGAAGATTTATAAACTACCTAGGCACTGCACTAAGAATTCAACTACCTTGGAGTCTGGTGGAAAAGACATGTGAATATATTCAATTCAAATAAAGCTGTGACCTGTGTAGATTTAGAGTGTTTCCCTTTCAAAGGAGCACAGCGTCAACATGAATTCTTGTATTTACCTCTTTTCCTACCATTGAAGAAACTTCTAAGAATATGTGGAACAACAATCTCTTTTCTTTTTTTTTTTTTTTAAGATTTTTATTTTATTATTTTTAGAGAGAGGGGAAGGGAGAGAGGCAGAGAGGGAGAGGAATCAATGTAGTTAGTTGTCTTTCACCTGCCTCCAGGTACAGACCTGGCTTGCAACCTGGTTTTTGCCTTGGGTGGGCAATTAGACTAGTAACCTTTGTGTTCATAGGCCGGCACCTTATCCACTGTGCTACCAGCCAGGGCATTTTTTTTTTTTTTCCTCTTTTCTTTTTAATGCCCTGATCTCTTCAAGTTCTCTGTCCTCATGCATCAGGTTCCTTATTGTTATTACTCCACAATATCCTCCTTAACCTTCCAAGTGTGATGCTTTCACCATGAGCAATGTCTTCATCATCTACTAGTGCTTGGGCAATGGGATGACATTCTGCTCTGATATTCTTGGGAGAGACTGGCTAATTGGCTCATCTGACTAATTCACATTTGTTTTCTATATTGTAATTCACTTATCTAATATAGCAAACATGCGTGTATTGCATTCCTTTCCTGTGTGCTTTCAAACAACTTATGTTTACACCACATCACATGATTGCCTAAGTAACGAGGAAAAAAAAAAAAAAAAAAGATCACTTCATGAGTGTACCTAAGCTCTCCTTCCAGCAACTAAATAAGATTCTAGGTTTATGACTTCACTCACTTTCCCTTTCAGGTACAATTTTACCAAGAATGTACTTAAAACTTTTTTTGAGCTGAAGGAGAATAAAGAGCAAAAAATTTAGCCAGGACCTCACAATTACAATATGATGATAACACCACCAATGAAAATGTAATACCACAATCCCACAAGTATTTTTAAAAATTACTTTTCATCAATTGTTTAACAAAATCCCACTTGAGCAAGTCTAAGTAATGTTCCCATTCTTTAACAGTTGCAGAAGATGCAAAGAAAAAAATTCCGTCTTTAACTCCCTTTCTTCAGTTTTCAATGGTGGATTTTCATGAAATGGAGTATTCCTAAAAACTAAGAATGAAATTTAGATATAGGCAATGGAAAAAATAACAAATGACCACTGTATTACTAATTTATCAGTATTTTGCTTCAGAAACATACCTTCTTCACATTGTCTAAGTTCAGGTAATCAAGGCACATGGAAACATTTTAAAATCTTTTTACATGGGACACCATTTGTAAAACCTATAGTTAGTATTTAATATCCCAGTATCCTCCTAGTACATATATAATTTAATATTTTAATTAAAATAATGGGCTCCAAAAATATATTGAGTATGTTAAGAGAAATAAAGAAAAAATAAAATATTTTTTAATGGTGTAGTATATTTTATTATTTTTTAATGTATTGGGATGGCATTGGTTAAGATTATTTACACTTCAAGTGTACAATTCTATGATACATTGTCCGTATATTGCATTCTGTGCCAACCACCCCAAGTCAGATCTTCTGTTACCACATATTTGGCCCCTTTTACCCTTTACTACACACCCACCCTTCTCCCCTCTGGTAACCACCATACTGGTGTCTTTGTCCATGAGTTTTTGTATGTCTTTCTTGTTTTTTAGTTTATATTCCACATAGGAATGAAATCATACATGATTGTTCACTTTTTCTCTCTGACATATTTTGCTTAGCAGGGTATTCTCAAGTTTCATCTATGTTGTTGCAAATGACACTATTTCATATTTTTTTATGGCTGATTATAGTCCATTGTATATATGTACCACATTTTATTGATCCAAACTAGCAAAGGACATCTTTCATAGCCACTATGAATAGTGAGTGATGCAATGGGCATAGGGGTGCAAATATGTTTGCAAATAAACACTTTCAAATTTTCAAGGCAGATACCCAAGGAGAGGGATTGCTGGGTCATATGGTAACACTATTTTTAATATTTTGAGGAACCTCCATACTGTGTTTCATATGGCTGCACTAGTTTACATTCCATTCCCACCAGCTCTGAATGAGGATTCCTTTTTCTCCACAACCTCCCCAGCACTTATTGAATATTGCTATTTTATTAATGGTCATTCTAAAAGGTAATAAGGTGTATCTCAAAAAGGACTATTGTATACATGAACCTTTGTTTTTTACATATACCAAATGGTAACCACATACACAAAAATCAAAATGAAAAAAAAACATAACTTAAAACTCACTTGGTATGTTTGAGAATTTACAAAGCCCTGCTAACCATGACCATCCTTGTGAAACTAATTACAGCTACGTAATATTTTATTTTTGGAAAGTAATATTTCTTACCTTGCAGACAGTTTAAATGTAACTACACCTTTTTTTTTCTGTAATTTGATTTTCTCTGTTATGATCTGTTGCTCAATATTTCCTTCATACATGCTTAAGAATTTCAATAAAAATGTGTATTGTTTTTAACTTAAGGGAATTTTTTTTTCTAAAACAGGAGCTGCATTAGGTGATAGCACTGTGCCTTTTGGTTATAAATATATGTTTATTTGAAATTGTTTCTGTAGTTTGAAATAAGACATGCATTCCTTCTTAGGTTTAGGTTCATTGTGGTTTTTTTGTTTGTTTATTTTTTACCTCAAAGCAATATATATTAAAAAAAGGAATGGTGAAAGACATTTCAAATTAATCATAAATATCATGATGAGAATCTTTTATTTTTTATTATTATGCTTGCAGAAGAATAAACTTAGCAATTGTAAGTGTCACTAGTTTAACAACCCCAATTTTATTCATAACTCTTTACTTATTTTTTTATTTAAAATAATCTATTCTGTGTTTGAAAGAATGTTCCATTGGGCTACTCATTCTAGAAGGATGATCTGTCCATATTTGCTGTTTTTTTTTTTATCTTTCTTTTTCATACCAAAAGATGCTTAGATGTGAATGAGTTAAGTATGCTTTCATAATGAACAACGTTCAAATTTCACTAGCTTAGAATAGAAAGGTTTATTTTCTCACTTATGTTACCTTTCCATTTTTGCCTACTATTTATTTGAAAGTGCCCTTGCAATCACTTTTATTTTTTTACTAATATACACTCTTTTAATAGTTGTTCTATTTAACTACTGGATTTCACTATGTACTAGAAAATTTATTGGCTCTTCTTCCAGTTATTTTTTTTTTTTTTGCACATATTTTTAAACAGTCAATAAACAAACCTCAGTTTAATAAAGATGACAATTTTTGTAGCATCTCCCAGAATGTTTTTTTTTTTATTATTTTATTCATAAGAATTTATGTACCAACAACTCCCTGTGAAGGAAACAGTGTATTTGCAATGCATTTGATTCCTTTTTTAAATTTTCTTTACAATAAGAGCAAACACTTTTATGAAAACAGCCACTGATAGGGCAACACCACTATGAATGTCAATATAGCACATTTATTTTCAGTTATAAAGAAAAAGCTTTAAATATATACCAGCCTCTGCTTATTTCAGTGAGCTATTTGTAACAGAAAAAGTTGTCTTTAATTTCACCATCATTGACACATTTCATTAATACCACAGCACAATATTTATTGATGAAATTTATTGATTAACCCAGGTAAAAAAGCTCTTGTTTTTCAGTTTAATACATACACATTTTCAGCATATGTGGTGTGTTATTCACTAGCTGATTTATTTTATTATGAAAAAGGCTTTCAATTTCTCATACTGTACTTTTTCTAGTATTTCACTCTTCATAAGTTTACATCTTAGCACCTAAGTGTACAGTCTTTATTATTTTCCTATCACTTATTTTCCCAAAATTGTCCAGCTCTTCGGATTAGAATTCTCCTCTTCTATCTTCCAACTTTGCTTCAAGAATTTCTACAATGAATAATAATTGGATACTTTAAATACAATGTCTAATATCATGTAAACTTAACAGAAGTAAAAAATAAAGAAATGAAAAGCATGACAAAAATATATGAAAACGTTACTCTATAATTTCTGATCTACCCAATTTCCATAATGTCAGGTCCTGGAGCTTTGAGAGCTTTCAGACCAGTAGGTTCTGATGGTGGGTAGGCCTCTGGCCTGGAGATAAACATGGACTTACATGGAGCTTTCAGGAGATGAGGACTGCTTTATTGCAGATGGCAGCAGGCAAACAACCAAAAGGGCAGGCTCTTGAGGATGTCTGCATTCCATGCACAGTTTGTCCACCCTGTCCAACAGAATCACCAGCTTACAGCAGAGGCAGGCTAATATACTTGTTAGAACAAAGGAGGCAATATACCCAAAGGCAGCACTTGCTGGCTCAGAGCCGCTAGGTTGGTTGCCCCTGGGCTCGATGTTCTGTGCTCTGAGATTAGATTAACTTCAAAGCTAGCTAGCTAGCTAGCTGGCAGACTCCAGTGGAAGGGCCAGCCATATACAGAGAGGAATGGGGGACCAGCCCCCTCAACCTGACACACAGCTGCCAAAAGCACTATTACAAGGAAGAAGCTGAGGTTCCATACATTCAATATTCCTTCTTTAAAATAAAAATGCCCTCCAGTCTTCTATTACACTAGTAGAATTTGTTTGCTACAGTCATTTAGTAGAGTATAAGATGTTGTTGAAGGAGTCAGTTTAGGAGGGAGAGGATATGTCATCAGCCTACTATTTTCCCTTCTATGTGATTCAACACTAACTATTAGTGACCTTCCATTTTTTATGTCAAAAATCCAAAAGAACCACAAATACAAAAATATGATCCTACTGTGTGCCACCATACAAAGATTCCTAATAAAATTGAAAGTTGAGTTGCTCAGTTGCTATTGGTCATTGTGAATACTAACATCATGTAGGATGTAAAGTTCAAATATGAATTTTTCACATCAGAATCACCTGTAATACCTAAAGACATCTCTGAGAATCTTAGCATTCAATAGAACTCTCCTTGAAGAGTTGTTTTAGAATAAAAAAGAAATGGAGTTTGTTACCTTTCTCATATTTAAATTGGTTGATATTTTTATGGGACTATACAAGATGTAAAGCTATAAAAGAAAGATTTTTGTGAAATATCACAGAAATGGTGTATTGCAGAACTCACTTTTGTGAAAATTGTCCTAGAGATAGTGCTAAACCCATAGTAAAAAATGAATTTGGTTTTTGAGTCAGATACTTCCCGCTCCAATAATATAACTCAACTTTATTTTGAGCTACTAGTATTTTGAAATAATGGAAAGAAAACTTTATATTAATATGATTTGAGAAGCTGACAGAAGGCAGTAATTAAATGGTGAATTGTCAGGATGTGAAAGGGAAAAAAAACGTGCACATTGGTGGTTACAAAATAGACAGGGGGATGTTAAGAAGAATAAAGGAAATGGAGAAACCAAAGAACTTAAATGCATGACACATGGACATGAACTAAGTGGGGGACATTGTCAGAGGAAATGGGGTACTGGGTGGAGGGAGGCAAAGGGGAAAAATTGGGACAACTGTAATAGCAAAATAAATAAAATATATTTAAGAGAAAAAAATAATAAAAGAAAGATTTTCATCATGGTTCAATGCATTTGACTACTATTGGTGTATTTGACTATACACCACTTGTGATTTTGGTTGCATAAGAGCCTTCCAGATAATTGATTTGCTATTTTAAAATATATCTGTATTATCATGGTTCTCTTAAAATTGACACTGCAAATCAATTTACATAAATTCAATGTCTACTTATTCCTCATTGTAAGTTCTAAAGAGTTCTTTGAGATTTTAAACAATTATTCAAATTTTACTTTCCAAGCCAAATTTTGGAGAATTCTTGCTTTACTTATTTTATCTAGTTGTCAAAAAAAAAAAAAAAAAAAAAAAAGAGCTGGACATGATAAACAGGCAAAGAAGACTTCATTCAAGATTACTGCAATCAGGGAGAGAAATTGAACTCAGCTAACTATTGAAACAAAAGACAGCAGTTTTAGTTTTAGTGGCTGAGTTAGTGCAAAAGTATTGGAGGGCTTAGGGTGGAGAGTTTGCAATACTATTAGGTCATGTGTGCTTACTAATTGGTGCCTCCTGGAGTTAGGTTTCTGTTACCCCACAGATACTGGGACATGAAGGCCCTATATTTATCCCCAGCTTTGAGGTATATTCAACAAATAAAAACTGCCTATTTAAGGTGAGTGTTGTATTTCAAAGGGATGCCTCTCAGGTGTTCGTGAAAGACGTTCCTGGATTTTAAAACTGACAAGATGTTTGGAGAAGCTATACATCTCAAAAAAGCAGAGGAAAAAAAAATTGTAACTGCAAGTTTTCTAAAGTAAATGCTCTATAAAGGCATTGAGTGAGGAAGAACCCCATCTAAAATGTAATCAAGCTGAAGAGAACATTAAGACTATGCTGGTCATATTTGTCCATATATATCCTCCTCCTTAGTACCTACTGAGCTTTCAATATAAAAGTGACTATTACATCCTTGATTTGATGTTTCTCAAAGGTTTTACAAATTGGATGCTATTATCTCGTCCCAACTTGAAACATTTTATAATTTCTAGCCTCCTATTATCCTGATTTCTCTAAAACTGGAGATTTTTTTTTTTCTTCATTAGTCTCTGGAGAGCTCATCTAAAGCTTGCAGTTCCTTTTTAGGTTCAGTCCACAGCATTCAATACATGCAATGAGCTCTCTGTTTACCAATTCTTTTTTCTTGGAGGTAGAAATGTATTGGCTCTATTAAATGCCCTCCATGTTATCACAGGTAGCATTTTGGCCAAATATTTTTTATAGCTGCATAACATAAATGATTATCCTTCACTTTTCAACAAAAAATATTCTTGAGCACTCACCGTTTAGCTCCCAGCCAATGTTACATATTGTAGTGAGTTTTTATTTATGTCACTGCCACAATTCTAGTATTAATCAGCTGGGGTAGGCTAAGTTATACTGAGATACAAATAGTCACAAATGCTTATTGTTTTAACACAGTTTGCCTTCATGGCTACACCGCATGCCATTTGGGCTTGCAGGGGAATCACGTACACATTTTCCTACTCTGGAACAAATTAGTGGCAAAAGAAAAAAGTACTGAAGTGTCTCACAGTGACAATTTCAGTATCCAGCCTAAAAATGACATGAATCATTGCATTCACAAACCCTGGGCCAGAGCAAATTCTGTAACTACATTGAAATAAAAAGGAATTGATAAAAGCAATTCTGTACTCTAACTGGGAGAGAGGTATAATAAAAATACCTGGCAAACAGTATTTATGATTAGCAACATAACTTGATTTTGACCGGTCTACTGCTGCTCCCTCATTAAATGAGTAAAATATAACAAATGCTAATTTATCAAAATATAATTTATATCCAGTATAAGAAATACATTCAACAACATTACTAATGCCAAAAGCAGCTTTACTTAATTGGAAACTATGGCTATTATACCTTGATCTTTAATAATATATGTAAGAAAATTACCATTGCCATAGATGGTAGTCATTGAAATACTTCTGTGTTAGCATCTCAGGTGAAAACAAAACAAACTGTTCTGTTTTCAATTATAGGACATGGTGCTGTAATTTTAACACAGTGTAGAGGCATTTTCAATTAAGACTGATTGTGTTGGGAGGATGGATTTAAGAGTTCTTAGTTTGCTTCCATTCTCAAAGCCACATATGGAAAATGTGGTTCATCTATGTCAGCATTTCAAAACCAGGGAGGATGGGCTTCTACAATCAGGTGCGGGCACTGAAACGTAATCTCCATCTTGCCAGCTCAGGAGAAATTTTATGAGGAATTTCAGGGCTAAGACAAGGAATATCTATTGTAGTTGACTGACTGGAATTTCCATGTATGAAATAATACAAGTATAAATTCACTTTCTTTTAAAGAAAAACATAAAATGGGAGATTGAAGATGACAGCAGGATAACTGGTGGCACGGAGTGTTTGTTCTCCTCCCAGATGACTGGATGAGAGGGCACAGGATGCAGGCGTGTGGAAGTCACCTAGAGTTGGTGTTGGGAAGCATCTGGGTTCCAGGAGACTGAATGAGAGGACACAGAGTGCGGCGAGTTGGTGCCGGCAGGTCCAGAGAACCGAGCACGCAGAAGCACTGGGCTTGCCGCCTGTGGTTTCTGAACAGAGTCGCTGGGGCACCCCTGCCCAGTGCTTCTGGCTACACAGTGTAGGGATAGCTTTAGACCTGCGTCTTGACTGGAAATTGGAGGGGCAGGGGGTGGCTGGACTGTGGAAGACTGGAGAACAGCACTCCTGCCATAACCACACTTCCCAGCAACAGCCAAGGAGAGATTATGTGAGTTTGGATGGGAGTGTGGGAAGCTGGGGACCAGCCCTGACTGTGAGAGACTGTAGTTTTGAAGAGCAGTTGAGAGGGCATCCTCTAGGACCTGAATATACTCCTGAGGCAGGGCAGAAATCTAGGGCATAAACATCTGTGTGCCAACATAGTGGCTCTTCTGGGAGATGGGGGTGACAGTAAGGAGAAAACTCTCCTTGGAAAGCCATGCAGGTTTGCATTTGTGCCTAAGTGCCCTGGGCCCAGACAGGGGTAAAGCTGATGCAGCAGCAGACAGGTCCCCAGAGCTGATTCACCCCCCAGGTGACAGGATCAATTCTTCACCTGACATCACAAATGACAGCCTGATGGGAAGCCATAGCCTTGCCCACAGGGATTGCTTGGCCCCTCCCTGGAGGTGCTTAAGTCTGGCTGCAGGTTACAAAGAGATTTGATCCATGAAAAAATACAGACACAGGAAGTAGAATGCTGCTGGTTGCAGACAGCCTGTCTGGGCCCAAGCTTGGGGGAGTGATCTGGTGTCACCATGGGCAAAGCCAGAAAGAGTAAAATAGGGAAAAAAAGGAGAAATGCAAATTAAAACTACAATGACATATTACCTCATACCCATCAGAATGTTCATCATTAACAAATCAACAAACAACAAGTGCTGGTGAAGATGTGAAGAAAAGGGAATTCTAGTGCACTGTTGGTGAGAATGCAAACTGGTGCAGCCACTGTAGAAAACAGTATAGAGTTTCCTCAAAAACTAAAAGTGGAGCTCCCTTTGATCCAGTGATTCCACTGCTAGGACTCTATCAGAAGAATCCTGAAACGCCAATTCAGAAGAATCTATGCAGTCCTATGTTCATAGCAGTGTTATTTACAATCGTCAAATGTTGGAAACAGCCTAAGTGCCCATCAGCGGAAGAATAGATCAAAAAAACTGTGGTACCTTTATACAATGAAATACTATGCAGCAGAAAAAAAGAAGGAACTCCAACCTTTTGCAGTAGCATGGTTGGAACCAAAGAGTATTATGCTTAGTGAAATAAGCCAGGAGGCAAAAGACAAATACCATATGCTCTCACCTAATCCAGGAAACGAATGAACAGATGAGCAGAATGGAATCAGAGACATGGAAACAAGGAACAGACTGATGGTAAAAGGAGGGGTGAGGGGAGGGGAAGAGGTGAGGAAAAATGGGGGAGGATTTAGTCAAGGAGCTAGGATGAATGACCCACTGATGTAGACAACGAGATGGGGATTGACTGGGAGAGGGGATGGGGTATATTGGAGCAGGGGACAGCAATAGGGGAAACAACATCAATACATTTAGATAAATGAAAATAAAAATAAAAACATAAAATAGAATTGAATAACTAAAGCATGATTAAAAGAAAATATTATGCAAATACTTTTACATGTAAGAAAATGTTATATGTATGTGGTTAGGTGATTAGATTTTAGTTTAAACACTGTTAGTATTCATTTAAATCAGATAATATCACATGATGGAAAAAATTTTGGATTAATATGAAAAATAAAATAAAAATTTTTATCTTTACCAAATTATACTCTTCTGTATGCAACTCTGCCAAGCACAGTGCTAAGACATGATAACTTTCTGATATTTGACTCTCAAAGTTCAAATTTATAAAAACATGCAAAATGAATGCAATACATTTTATGTTGTCCAACAAGACGCATAGTAGGTATATATACTTTTCTTTCGATTGATTAAAATCCCTGCTTCATCTCTGCTGTTCATTACTGCTTAAAACAAAAAAAGTCTGTCAGTAGCATAGAAAAACATTAAATACACTACTCATTCTTAGCTGAGCCCAGCTACATCTAATAACATCCAGCCTTGCACAAAGGAGAGAATATGCCAAGTATAGATCGGCCAATTTGTAAACTAAGCCAACTATCTGCAAGCATATGATTTAATTTAAATATCTTGCCAGTTCAATTCCCCAGCCAGGGCACATAACCAGGTCGCAGACCAGATCTCCAGCCAGGTCCGTGCTGAAGGCCGGTGAAAGGCAACCATACATTGGAAATAAATAAATAAATAAATATCTTGCATATTGCTGAGATTTTGTAATTGTTACATAACCAGATTGTGGCCAGTTATATACAGGCATTGTCAAAAGTAGGCTTCCAGCTGTGACTACATGAAACAGAGTTTAATCTTATAATAATATTTATTGATTATTTGTATTACAACTGTAAGCCTATCTTTGCCCACCCTGTGTATATACACAGACACATATATATGATACAGCCTAAAGTACTTTATCCTATAAACACATCATATAGCCACATTCTTTTTTAAATATGAGTGAAACAAACTTGTTAAAACAAACAAACCAAAAATGATGAGTTGTTAATGATTCATTTCCTAATATATAGTTATACTTTACAAAACTATAGTAGCAGAACAGTCAGATCACCCAATTCACTTTTATCCAAGGATATGGATCACCTCCAGCATTACAACTGGTTCTTACTATGCTACTAAAATAAGTCTTACCTCTCTATGCCTGCATCTCATGGAATCTAGAACATCTCCAGCACTTGTTTCTCACCCTCCTCCACAAACAAAACTACATTGTCAACAGCCTTACAAAGGATAAAGCATGAATGCCACTTTGTACTTAGACTCCTTTTCCCATCCTCTATCTTTCAACCTCTGGGTTTTCTCACTGTTCTCCTTTATACAATGAGCAGTAACTCTTGAATTTAGAGGCAGACTGTACAATTAACTACCTTCTTTTTTTTTTTTTTTTTTAATTTTATTGTTGTTGTATTAAATCCATTCCTTTTTTGCTCCCCTCTGTCCCCCTCCCCACCCACCCATTCCCCTCAAAGTCAATCCCACCTGTTGTCCATGTCCATGGTTCCTTTATACTAGGTTCTTGTCTAAGCTGCTCCCCTTCTTTGCCTCTGCCTTCCCCCTCCTCCCAACCCCGTTCCCCCTGACCACTGAAGGCCTATTCCTTGTATTCATATACTTGGTTCTGTTTTGCTTGTTGTTAGTTTTGCTCATTATCATCCCGTAATGGGTGAGATCATATGATATTTGTCCTTCACTGACTGGCTTATTTCACTAAGCATAATACTCTTCAGTTCCATCCATGTTGTTGCAAAGGGTACAAGTTCCTTCTTTCTTTCTGCCATATAGAATTCCATTGTGTAAATGTACCAAAGTTTTTTGATCCAATCATCCACTGATGGGCACTTAGGCTGTTTCCAGCACCTGGCTATTGTAAATAGTGCCGCTATGAACATAGGTGTGCATAGGTTCTTATGAATTGGTGTCTCA
>PVIW01006512.1:0-86114 GCA_004026585.1 Noctilio leporinus
GGGGGACAGAGGGGAGTAAAAAAGGGATGGATGTAATACAACAACAATAAAATTTAAAAAAAAAAAAAAAGAATTCTGTCCTTTAAAAATGAGGTATTTCATATATCTTACATATAGATCCTAAAATGTAGGACTAGCTTGGTGAAGGGGAATGGGGGCTGTGCAAATCTTATTATATGTGGCTGGAAGGTTAGCAAACCTTATGGGTCAGTTAAGATGCTTCCAATAACAAGGAATAGATGTAACTTAAACCAGATTGTAAAATAAATGGAATTTATTGCTTTACATAAGGAAAAGTCCAAAAGTGGGCAGGCTTCAGGTACAGATTGATTGAGGCTCCTTTTGTGATTTATTCTTTTGGTCCCATTCCATGAGCTGGCTTTATTCTTACCCTGACTTCAGGGTTACACTTTGACTGGCAACATCAGCCAGGGCTGAGGATATCAGGGAATAAACAAGGAATTTATACAGGAAGAGTGGGGAGCATATTGAGGAAAATCCCTGTGTTCTGCCTTCCTCCTTTCATTTAATTTTTACCATGATTTCCCTTGGCAGGACCTAAGAAAAAGCCAGAATATAAGGGAGTCTGAAATACAGAGCAGTTGCTGGTGCAGGCCCAAGAGATACTGGGTGGCCAAAATGGGAGTGGCCATAGGGCGAGGTAGACAGAGGTACTTCCAACACACAGAACCTGAGTAGCTCATTTCACTACAGTCAGTGGACGGCTTGTTTTTCCTAAGCCAGAGGATGTGGTGGCTGCCATGAACTGCTGACACAGTAGGCTATTAAAAATGGGTCCTATTCTGACTGGGAGTTTGCCTCTTAGCAATACGGTCCTCTGCGACTGTACAGTGAATTGGGGGAGGTGGGGGGCAGGGTTAGGTCAGTCACATTCTGACCTCAACAAGAGGAATTTGTGTTATATGGAGATTCTGGGTGCTGAGACCTTGCTGCTATAAGTCGGGATTTGGGTTGACTTTGGGAATGGGGCAAAAATGCAAGTAATAGTTGTATTATGTTAAGGAAAACATGTATGGAAAGGAGGGTGTGGGTTTAGCTGGTCAGGAGCTGGGCTGTAGTTACTATTGCTTTGGGCTGCTGGCACTTTTCTCCTCCTTCCTTCTGTAACCAGATGCTCCTGAGCTTGCGGGGGAATCCCCCATAGTTAGATGCTTGGTTTGGACAAGTGCTTTGCTTAGTACCCATTGGCCCAAAGCAGGTGAATAATGAAGTGGACAGCTGTTGCTTTTGTCTGCCCATCCTCCCTTTCTTTGGGGAATTAACCTCTTCCTTCCACATGGTTCTGGAAAGGGCTGCAAATCACATGCCGACGCCTGCCAAGTCTATGTGATCTAAGCTAGGCCAATCAGATGCTCTCGCTCAGGAATCTGAAGTGGGGACGGAAAGAACAGGGCCAGAAACAGCTGAAGTTGTCTCAGCCTTGCAGCAGTGCCCTGGGCGCTGCTCACTTGGGGCAGGAATTCCCTGCTGGACTCTCTAGCACTGCCCTGCTGCTGTGCTCAATGGGTTGTGCGGAATCAACTCTGTACATTCTGGGAACTACCCAGTATTCTTCCTGCAAACCTTTTTTCTTTTTTTTAAGAATTTTATTTTATTATTTTTAGAAAGAGTGGAAGCAAGAGAGGAAGAGTGGGAGAGAACCATCAATGTCTGGTTGCCTTTCACGTGCCACCAGCTGGGGACCAGGCTGGAGACCTGGCTTGCAACCCAGGCATGTGCCCTGACTGGGAATCGAATTGGTGACCCTTTGGTTTGCAGCCCAGTGCTCAATCCATTGAGCCACACCAGCCAGGATTGCAAACCTTTTTATGCTTAATGGAGAGGTTTTCTGTTCCTACTAACCAAAAAACCCTACCTGAGATAACAGTTAACATGATTTAAAATTTCAGCAATCACCACAGAGCTTAAGAAGTGAAGTTAGTTCTCCCTCACTAGGGTTATTTGGGACAGAGATACTGTGAATTCACACATATTACCAGAGTTCTGGGGAGGGCTGTATTATACAGAAGTCCATAGACCTGTGTACTTTTGAAAAATAGGGAGGTTTAAGGAAAACCCTCATTACCTAGACTTATCAGTATTTTTTTTGGAAAATATGGTTTCAAAGTAACTAATAAACTTTCTATTCATTTAACTGAAAAGTATAAAATAATATACTAAGGGTGCTTCTTCTGGACAAATGTACACTCTTCCCTTCTGCCTGCTGATTTTTATAAAAAGGATAATGTATTTTTCTTATCATGTTTATTAGTGTTATACATACTTAGTGTTAATTTAGGAATAATTTGTTTGCTGAAGGATATCTTCTGAACATACACAGAAACATACAAATGCAGTCCTAAACACTATATTTACAAATACTTTATTCTTGTTTCATACATGTCTTTCAGCCAAAAAAACAAAAACAAAAGGGTATAGTTATACAGACTTTTATATTCAAGACCATGGGGAACAAATGTCTCACAGAAGCAAAATGATTGCAAACTACACAACAGAAATCAGTCACAATTTTGTTCAGCTACATTCACAGAACTGACCAAAGTGATATCTATTCTATGGACTGTTTTTAAAAAAATTTACCAGGTAATGTGAAATTATGAATAAATAATGCTTGGCAAAATATGCTAATGCCTTGAAACTACATCATAGTCCCTATATGGAAGCTGACACACCCTAGAAAGTCCCTTTAGCTCACCAAATGTAGCTGATTAGGATGTGTGTGGTGGCCGGAGTCAGAGTAGCCTAAGAATTAATTTAACAAGTAGTGGAAAAAATGATTGTTTCTTTCTTTCTTCATGCCTGCATTATCCTTTACTTTCTTCTTGCTCCATTATCACTATTAAATGAACTTAAAAAAAAAAGCAAGAAACCCTGATACAAGGAGATTCCTATTCTGTCACTGTGAAATCTTCCATCTGCCTCTGAGCTGAAGAAAAACCTGCCTATGGCCCTTCCACTGATGCCCTTTACTGCAAAAGGGGGCCTGCTGGTTGTGCATTCTTTTAATCTGAGTACAGTAATCATATGTGAATCCTTGGTTAGAAATGGATATACCTCATAAGGTACACAGCTTAAGAAGGCCAAAATGGAAGCTTTTTAGAAACCTTTTTTCTTCGAGGCTGAGTTTGGGCAAAGTAAAGGCTTCAAAAGTGGTGGCAATGGTCTGGGAGAAGGATGAAATGAGTTCAGAACTACTGCCTGCCACAGAACCTCCCCCAGCCTGAAACATAGCCTGTTTCCCCTCTGTGTCCTGATGGCACAGGGCTTTATTCTTTCTGCTCCAAATGAATAAGGAGAAGGGCATCCACGGCTGTGCATTTTTCTGGTCATTTTTATGTTATTCACAGTGGTTGTACCCTCATCAAAGTGACCTGTCCCTCAGCCCTTTATTGCTTTGATACTCAGCTGCTTAGAATAATTTTGCTCATTGCCTTCATAACAGAAAACCAGTCTGGTGGCAAAGTGATCATCTCTGCTGAGCATTGCTGGGAGAGTGAATTTAATGCAATTTCTAACAAGAATTTTAAGACTTTTGCCCTTGGCTGGTGTAGCTCAGTGAACTTGAGCAACAGCCTGAGAACTAAAGGGTCGCTGGTTCCAGTCCCAATCAGGGCACATGCCTGGGTTGCAGGCCAGGTCCCGAGCTGGGGGCCTGTCAAAGGCAACCACACATTAATGTCTCTCTCCTTCTCTTTCTTTTGCCCTTCCCCTCTCTCTAGAATAGAGATAGAATCTTTTAAAAATAAAAAATAAGAGACTTTTGAATTTAGCCTTGTTACACACCTATAACATATCTGATAGTTTCCTTTTTTTTAAAAAAAAAAAAAGTCTTTTTAAACCCATCTTTAAACTATACATTATTTACACTTTAAAAGACCTATTAGGTTTTTATGATTTGGGTAAGAGATCAAGATGATTAAACTCCCAGGACAAGGATGAGGCTTAGCACAAAAGGCGCTGGTTCTCATCTGTGTGCTATGGCCTATTTTTTACAAATGAACTATAGTAAACTTTTAATACATAAAATTTGAAAATGTCCTTAAATTTTTTCCCATTTTCTTGTTTGCATCCAGCATATGAAAAACAGATTATGCTTCCAACTAGAACTTAAAAAAAAAAAAAAAAAAAGTCAATGTACCCCTATATTCTTTTTATCTAGAAACAAAGGTTTTATTTACATGGTGTCTTTTTTCAACGTTGTGTTTCAGCCATAAAGGGCAGGGCTGTCTCTACAGCATGGATAAATAACCAACTGAAGACCCCTCCACTCTTACTTGAGTGGTTATTGCACATTTTAGGGAGAGCTGTAGGGCATGAGAAAGGTGGCCTGCTACTTTCCAAGAAATTTTCCTTAAGAAATTACATGTTTGGAATAGCTTTCAGAGATTGTTCAAGAACAAAATGTACTGAAGTTCATGCATTACATTTAGAAGCACAATATACTGGGGAAACATTTTCAAAAGGTCAAAAAAAGGCTGTTTTTCCGTTGCGTTAAATAGTAAATAAGTGAGAATTTTGTACATCTCGGTGTGTGTTCAGAGCTTTCAACAGTCACATCCTGCCACAATTAACAGCTAAATGAGCATTCTTGGTCCCTGACCTATAAATAAACATTCTGATTCTGCAACTTGCTCAGAGTCTTCACAAGCTCTTTTAAAACAAACAGCCTGCAAACTGGTTAAAAATTTGCAAACCAAAAATGCAATACATTTGTCCTCTTTTAACAGACAAAAAATTGTATTAGCTTTCTGGAAAAGGGACTCAGAACTGACACCTAGTTTCACATTTAAGAAATACGTATTCATAACCCTGAAGAAATACAATCTTCAGTAGGAAGTCCTGTGGCCTCTCACGAAGGAACTCTCACAGTGGTTCTCAGCTTCAACCAATGAATGCTTCCTTTTCAGTCTGTCTAGGTGAGTTTGCTTTTTATCAGGCAATATGCAACAAAATATTATCAATCTTTCAAGAAAATGATTCAAAAGATAGTTTACAATTGGATGGTGCTATCCCTAACACCTTTTTCTTTATGTCCTAAGTTTCTGGAAACACATTAAGGACATTAAGCCAAGGGTAAGTGTTCCACTCAAAATATACCTGGGCACGAGTGCTCAGGTCAAAAGCTATAGGATGTGTCAAATAGAATTCTTTGTCTGCCTATTTGAGCACCAAAAACAGGGGCGTTCACAGGGCTTCTAGGGACAAAATTTAGTTGAATTTGCTGTTCCATTCAGGCAGATTGAATCTAATTCTTGCTTTCCCCTTCTCATGCCTTCTTTCTATCTTTTTTACATCTGATACTTTTTCTTTATAATTTCCTCCATTTTTCTAAGACACGTTTCATAGAGTACAACACAAAGACCTTAAAGGAGGAAGAGGCTAAAGAACATTCATCTTTGGAGATTTAAGCATTTAAACTTGGGTATCTTAAAAATTTATCTATGAAACTCAGGCATTGAATGATATCATAATTTAGGCACTTTGGATGAACCTTACCTCATAATGATATGAACACTATAAATCTTCCAAAAATGATAGTTAACTATTGTCTTTGTTAACTAGTGAAGATGATACATTTTTCAGCCTCTTCCATGTACATATACATATATGCCTGCTATCCCTTTGCCTGAATTTACATTAAATTCTCTGGTTATTTTTAACCATAAAATTCACAAAGACCTAGGAGCAGACAATGGGTAAGTAGCATGTTAACTAAAATAAGATTTTTTGCTAATAGAAAGGAGAAAAGAACCAAACTCAGTGGCTTGGAACATTCTGCTTATGGCAAAGGTCAGAGTTTGATCCCTAGCCTGAAGGCCTTTCCAGTGTTCCTACCCCTATTCTATCCACAAACTATGATAATACGACAGATCCTCACCCAATGTCTAACATGCAGTGGATGCCCAATGGTCACTAAAGGGATCACAGGAATGAATGGAGAAAATATCACACTGACAGAGTGAAGTCAGCTGTGGCAGACTTCAACAGATAAACAATCCAAGATGATAAAAATTAAGTAACTGGTAACATTTATTTAAGATCATAATAATCTAAATTCAAGGTTAGCCATAGCTTACTTCAGTCTGTTTTATATTTTACAAATATACACATACACTTTCTCTCTCTCTCTCTCTCTTCCCTCCTTCCCTTCCTTCCTCTCCCTCCCTCTTTCTCTCCCTGGTTAGTGTGCCCTTGGCCAGACATCATAGCCATGCAAACCAATACACTCACCGTCAAACACATAGAAATTCTGTTGCCTTGGACCAACCGTATAACCTTGAAATGAAGACAACTCCTACTGTAATTGTTTTCTGCTCTTTGTATTGGTTAACTAAATGAAGTTGTGAAAAAATTCAAAGATGAAAATCCCTATTTTTAAATTTTTAGTTACTGTTAGCCCTCTAATTCAGCACCAAATCTGAAAAGAGATCATAAAAATCACCTCCATCCCCAAATTTTTGCATTCTTAGAAATGATTGCCCTGAAGTAGTAGCATGATGAATTAAGCTAAACAGTTTTTGACTGCAAGCACTTTCAGGCAGGATTTATGAATGGAGACATGCGAGCTACTCTGGCCAGCTCTGAAGCCCCATACTTTCCTTCCTGGGCTATTTATAGAAAGTGGCTAGCCAATGGAAAAGAGCACATTTATTTTTACAAGCTAGGCATGACATATGTGACCAAAGAACTCGCTTCCTCTCTCTGGGAAGGTCATCTTCTTCAGCTGAAGGTGCAGCTGCAAGAATGGGAAAGAGAGGGACCCCCTTCAGTCTACTGAATTAGCTGAGTCAGCCCCGGAGACCAACCCACAGGGTGACAGGCACTGAAGTCAGACGCCCTCATTTCCCAGGCATGACTCTATGTCTCTAGCTCCTTGAGATGTCATCTAGAGTATGACTAACAAGTAAAAATAACATGTATTACATAATATGCTTCAAAATTCTATGCTTTCCAAATAGGTTGTACAGAGATAATGAACTGCATTCTTATCATTTGCCCCACATTTCAAACAGCTGAACACAATAAAATAAAAGTGAATTTTAAAGGATGTGGCAAAATGGAGAATGTGAAAAATATTTTTCAGGCTATTTTATTCTGATGGCCGTATTACCCCTGAAATATATTAAGACACCTAGACAGTCCTGTGCAAATTTGGATACTTAGTAAATATTTTCTGATTCTAAAATATCATCATTTATCTTGATAGAAATCAGATATAATTTAGCAAATAACATATAGTTTTACAAACATGCCTGGTCTTGTGTAGTGTACATGGTATCTATTTGCAAACGTGAAGTGAAATCATTGTTTTCAATTAGGATGCCCTTTTGTC
This sequence comes from Noctilio leporinus, assembly GCA_004026585.1. Lineage (NCBI taxonomy): Eukaryota > Metazoa > Chordata > Mammalia > Chiroptera > Noctilionidae > Noctilio > Noctilio leporinus. The sequence continues at coordinate 7,355 of PVIW01006512.1, forward strand.
AATGTGACACGTGTTCTATAAAAAAAGACAGGATGGGAAAGGGAAAGTGGAGGAAGGAAAAGACAAAAAGGAAGGAAAGTGAGTCCTCATTCACTCTCACCAGGCTCAGGCATCATAATCATTTGAAAATGATAGGGGTATAATTTTATCCTCAAGTGGCTTCTGCTTAAGAACAGACATGGGCAAGAAGAGAGCTGTGTTTTGCAGACCAAGATCTCCAACAAAAATTTAAAATGACAAATACAAGGTTTATTTTTTTGTTCTCAAACTCATTAACCCTTTTTAGAAATCTGTCTCTTGAAAGTTCCTTCTGAAAGGGAGGTCCCATTTTACAAGGAAGCTACAAAATACTCATCAACTTAGGTCTCTAGCTTCCAAACCAACATTCTTTGAGGCTCTAGAAGAAACAATAATGACATGCAAATAAATTTGCAGGTGGAAATATCCTGATTTCCACAATTGCCCTTGAATGCATGCACTGAGTTAAGTTACAGGTGAAGAATGACATCCATAGTAGGCACAAATTCTCAGCCTCTGCAACCTAACAGGAATCTTTTTGCACTTTGCAAAAGACGGGACATTGTGCAAAGTGTATTTTACAATCTCATTAAGAGACTCTAAGTTAAATATACACATATATAAAGTTAACTTCTGTGTGCACATTAACACACAAGCATACTGGTTCCTCCAGGGAACTGTGTCGAGCCTCTTGGTTTATAAATATAGAAGCAATTAAAAGAACAAACAAAAAAACAGCACTATTTTTAGGAGCATCAACCCACCAGCGCTGAGGTAAGTGTTCATCTACTTTATGTGCTTGATCTAAATTATACCATGAAATCAAGACTTCCCATCAATACCTTATTTGGCTCTTAACCAAAGGACTTGGTCAGGAAGTATGATAAGTATTTAAATAAGTTACCTCAGTGGTTTGTGTTAATCTATGGTTGCCATCTCAAGTACAGGTTAGCACTTATAAAAAATGTCTTAAATAACACTGGCCGATGTGGTTGTTACAAAGGCTCTTAGGAGTGTGTTCACTCATTTCTCCATAATTTAGGATGACCATTCATTACCATAGCTGCATCTAAATGAGACTTCAGTGTTTAACTAGGCAAAGGTAATCTCACTGAACTCAAAAATTTCAGTTACAATTCAAGTAATATGCTCCTGACTTTCATAATATATCTGCCTTATCTATTCCTGAGTATTACATTTTTAAGCAAGGATAGATGGCATCAGCCTAGAGCAGTGTCCTTTCACCTTCCCTAATGGCTGCATTAGGAACCACACCACATCAGTGGTTCGGCCCCTTCTCTTAGCAGAGAAGCCAAATGCTTGAAACCGACACCATCTTCCTTCCCTCCTGGGTGGAATGTTAAACCCTGATTTATAGTAAAGAAAAAGTTTACTCCAACTGCCCTCCCCTATATTTGAGGACCAGTCATTTGGGCGTTGCTTCAAAAGGCACATTTATTCCAGTGGTAATTTAAAAATGTAGAGAAGGAAATAGTAAGATTTAAAACAAAACAAACCAAAAAACAAGTTAGGTTTTGTGGAATACATTAAAGTAAGTGGGCATCGGGGGTCTACATAGACCACTGAGCTCGTCACCAGTTGTCTAACCAGAGTCCCTAAGGTAAAATAATTCACATTTGTACCCATGGAACACAGGCCTCCAGAAAACACTGTTTAAGAAAGTACAGGAGTTGAGAACTCTCAAGCAGCTTGCCCTGATGTCCAGGTAAAGTGTACGCAATGCAGAAGGGCTGCAAAATTCAAAACTACAAGACAAATAAAATTCAGTGCATATCACAGGCTTGATAAATTATGGAAAAAAATTATTGTATATATTACTATTTAAATAACATCTGCGAAACATTTTGAAATAAACTTGTGTTCACATTCCATGCATTTTCTAGCAGGTTAAACCCTGGGCTATGTCTTTGTGCCCATTTCCTACAAAGATCTATTCTTTTGACAAATCCAAGCATTCCTCAGACTGAAATGGAAGTACCCAGGGATTTTGTCTACTTACCCTCTTTAATGCATACCTGACCTCACCGGGGCTATTTGTTATTACCGCTGCTGGCACAGATCATTGGAAAACTGAATTGTCTCGGGTTTTATTTGGGATTTTATTCGCTGACTCCGAAAAAATCCCTGGATGTCACAGACATTACCTGAATTTTGTCCACAGGCAAAAACCAGTGGCCCTCTCCTTCCTGCTTGACCCACTTCCCTCTTCCAAAGCCCCAAGCACACTGAAACCCCTTTGTCATATCAGACTTTTCCCCCCCTACGGCTCTGGCGTAACCTCCTTGGGTAAAGAAGGAAACAACAAAACTTGGAAAATAAACCAACAATATCAACAACAGAAAGTTCAAACGAGTGGGCAAACCAGCAGCCTCCTGCAGGGCAGAGGTTCATTTTTTACTGCAGAATTCAGGGTTGCTCAGGAACTTCTTGATGACCAGCCCCAGACAGATGACCAACAACAGCATATAGCCCACGGTGCCGAAAAAGGTGGGTGCGGCAGGTGGTGCCTTGAGGAACTGGCGCAGGCCCTCCTCCACGTAGTACACCTGGTCGTAGATGCTAAGGAAAGTGAAGATGTGAAAGAGCTGGTGGCTGTGGCCAATGATGTCAAAAAGGCCAGGTTGGATGCGCTCAGGGATCTTGCTCACATTGAAGAAGGCGGCCACCACCAGCCAGAAGTAGCGGCGGTAAAAGTGCACATAGAGCGTGGGGTTCTCGTCACGCAGATCGAAGAGCCAACTTTCCAGCATGATGGGGCAGGCCATGCTGAGCGGCATGACGAAGACGAAGGTACGCAATGCGAATGGGTAAGAGCACCAGTCTGTGCGGCTCTTGCAGCAGGCCACGGTGCAGGCCACAGCCAGCACAAAGGCCACCGGCAGCACCAGCGCACGGTAGGCGGCGATAAGGCGCGTGCAGTCCACGTGCCAGCCCAAGCGCTGCTGAACGTAGGGGGTCATCACTCTTGCGTCCAACAAGCTGAGGCTGGGCAGCAGGTAATAGTAGTAGGCCACTGTGCTGCCAAAGCCATAGTAGCTGATGGAAGCGTAGTCCAGGTAGAAGAACACGGCGCGCAGGCGCAGCGACAGGCAGCTGAACACGTGCGCTGTGCAGCTCATGGCGAAGGTCAGCAGCACTCCAGACGCGTAGCACCACAGCGGCAGCAGCCATGGGTGGTGGAAGGGCACGTCGCGTCCGCTGAGGAAGAACAGGCGGCAGAACTTGCTCAGGAACAGCAGCAGGGGGATGAAGTGCGTCCAGAAGTTGAGCGTCTCGTTCGTGGGCTTCAGCACCGAAGCTAGGCACTCCTGCGCTGTGCAAGGCAGCCGCCGGTAGCCCGACAGTATGAAGCATTCCACGAAGTCGTCGGGCACCTCGTCCCAGCGCAGCAGCGGTTTGGCGGAGGCCGGAGGGTCCCTCGAGGCGGAGGGGCGGGGGCGCGAGGCGGCCTCCAAAGCCGCCGCGGTCGTGGCCGGCGGACCTTTTGTGCCCGCGTTCCGGGGCTGCAGGCGCCGCGGCATGGTGCCCCGGGCTTGGCTAGGACGCGAACAGGCGACCTCTGGCGCCGGCTCCCGCGGGCTCCGCAGCCCCCGCCGGCCGCCGTCGGAGCCTTTGTGCTCGCGCCGAGGGCGTCGTTGCAGGTTCAAGATTAGAGCTGAGCCTCTCAGCAGCCGTTCCTAAAAATAAGTAAATAAATACAATTAATCGATTTGTAAACAGCCAGCGACTGGCAGGTGCGCGCGGGGCTCGGCGCCCCCTTCGCCAGGCTCCCTGCTATCGGCTCTCGACCTCCTGCGCTGCGGCAGCCCCGGCGGTGGCGCGGCGGACTGCGGCGGGAGCGGCGGCGGCGGCGGCGGCGGCGGCGGCGGCGCTGCCCGGGTGACTGGGCATCGCGCGGTGCGGAAGGAGGGGATGTGGGAGCTGCGGCGCCGGAGGGAGGGCCGGCGCACCGAGGGAGGGCGGGGGCCTCCCCGGCTAGGGTTTCGCGGCCGCCTCCGGGGATAGAGTTGTCCCCCGTCTCGAGTTCCTGACACCACCACCCCCAACCCCCTCCTCGGGCCGCAGCAGCCGGAGCTGGCCCGTTAATGATTGATGCGGGGGCAAAGGCTGCGCCAGCGAGTGCGGCGCGTGGCGATCGCGAGGGCGAGGGTCGGTGCTGCGGTTCGAAACCCGACAGCCACGCGTGCGTTCGAGAGGACACTAGGGAGTCGCGCTCGCTAGGGGCGGAGACCTGCGGCTGCCTGGGCGAAGGGGTGGGGTGGGGTGGGGGAGGACATGGCGCCCGCTGCGCCTCCGCCGGGCTGGGCTAGGAGATGCGCTTACATGAAGTCTAGAGGTAGCGGAGGCAGGGACGCTCCGGAAATCGGGGCAGCTTTAAGACCGTGCCTGGATCAGGGCCGTGTCACTGTCAGAAACCTGGGACTGCCCCTCTTTTCCCGGGAGCGCGCGCGCCTCTCCCTTTCACCGCATCAAGCCTTAGTTTATCTTCTCTCCTATAGAGGGCTTCTTCAGGTGCGTCATTAACCTCCTTCCTCTGGTTTTAGTCTGGTCCAAACGGACCATCCTCGAAGTGGCCTCTGGTCGCTTTCACCAGCCTTCCGGGGCCGCAGCTCAGTCATGCTCGAGTTCTTGTGTCTGTAACTGGGAATCTTGTTTCGAGCCCAAGGTCTGAGAACTCGGGCGAGCTGCTCAAGACCGTGGCGATTCAGAGACTCTAATGATCATCAGTATTTATTAACAAGGGATTCCCTAGCAGGACTGTGTCTGAGCTGAGGTCTTATCACAGTGGAGGGCGTTCATTAGGGAGGACTTCAAGGAGGGATGAATCCTAGCGTGAACGAAGACAATTCGTAGAAGCTGGGAGGCCGTGGCTTGGAAAAAGCTTATGCATAATTGACCAGAAGTACCTGGCAGGCGTGGGTGGCTGGAAGCCAGAGTAAAGGAAGACGTGAAGCATTGAAAATCGATTGTGATGCACTGCATGTGAGCATATGCCCTTGAGCCTTGGAAAAGGTGGGCCCAAAATCTGCGGACTCTAAAATATTTACCATTTCATTTCACAGAAGTTTCTCTTAGTGATGCCTTGGGGGGTATGACTGAGTGTACCTGCAGTGTAGTGTCATGGCAACAGGAGCTAACTCTAAGGAACCAGGCACCGTTCCAAGTGCTTTATAATTGTTAAGTCTTTTAGATATTGTCATTTTCCCCATTTTTATAGATGAGGAAATGGAGGCACCATGACCATAATAAATAACATGCCATTTACTAGAAGGGGGAATTTGAACCTAGGCAAACTGCTCCTAGATCTTACATATTCCATACTTAAACCAGAATATCCAACAAACTGCTTTGCTAAAAGAAAACTAGAAGGGCAGTTTGATTTCAAAAAAGGCTTTCACTTGATAAATGTGGCTCAAGGAGAATGTAAGCTATGGATAAGAATTATTTATAATTAAGGAATCACTCAGTAATATAAATGTCTAAAATTACTAAAGGGTAATAGAGTCTCTTTAGAAGTTTCGGCCTTCTCTCTGAAAAAAATGTTTTGCACTAGTGACTGGCTTAGCAAACTCTTACACAATTAGGCCAGAGGTACATTTGCGTCTATGTCTTTCTGACCTGTCACAAATTCCTGATGAATGGATTTTAAATTAATGATATTGTGCTTTGTTTTAGTATTTTCTGTTTTTTCCACTTCTAGAGCTTTGTTGTTTTAAAGCAAAACCCAATTTCCTTTCACATATGGACTAAAGGCCAGGCTAATTTGTAAAAGGAATCAAGAGCCAGGCATTTATTCATCAGGCCGAGGAATGATAAACCTAAACAGGGCAGAGCGGAAATTTTTTTTTTCATATTCCCTTTCTTACTCCACAAAGAACCTGAGCTGTGATCTGTAAAAAAATGATGATTTTGTAATAATTCCCATATTTGCCAACCTCTTTGTTGCATAATCAGCTCACATAATTGGGGGAAATATAGTAGAAAGTTCACATCAAGTAATGGAATTGACTGTAAATGAGTGTAGAAACTCTATTTAGAGAAAATAACATTTATCTTTATGCTAAGACTGGTAAGACTATAATAAACTGTGGTGTTATCTAAAACACTCAATATTTTATTTTAAAAAATCTCATAGTCTTCCTAGACGTCTTTCAGGAAGTCATTGAGAGACCTGCTTTTCTCTTTTCTCATTCATTTCCCATCCTATTTGAGGCACTGAACCAGCCGATGCCATGAAATGGTGTTCAGGAAAGCTTGCTCCCTGGTGCTATCCTTACTGTACTGTGACAAGTCCAAGTAAAAAGGAACTAAGGAAACAGAAAACTGGCCTAACTTTATTACAAAAATAAAAACAGGACTTCCGTAATTGCTACCAATCTATAGTGAATTTTTCTTACGTTTTTTGGGATATAAAAATGCATTCTCCAAACCCTACACCAGGCTGGGTTTTGTAGTTTCAGTTCCAGTAAACTGACTGCCTCTTGTCAGCAAGAGCCATGCTCACATCCCCTGGGCTAGGCTGAACAGATAGAAGTAGCGGGCTGGCTGCTATTCCCTGAAGGTGCACTGGGAAGATAAAGCATCTCTAAGCCAGTGGCAATTGCTTAGAGGCAGAAATCAGCTAGTTCTCCCAACTGAAGGCTTGTTAAATTAAGACTCCAAATGTGGTTTGGTTAGTTCTAAGAAAGCCCTCTCTATTTGAGAACTGAGGGGTCCTGGCTGCAAAGTATAGTCCTAGTTATATATAGGAAATGGAGTAAAGAGGACTAAGGCTTTTGCCTATATAATTTGCTTATAGACCAACTATAGGTTTATTTGTTTCTCTCTATAGTAGTAATAGCATATACAAAAATTTCACAGCAAATTTTATGTTCTCTACATGTAAAACCTGCAGAAAAAATGCTATCGTATTTACAGATAATACACCTGTTTTAGGGAGAAATAAAATTTTCTAGTCTTACATTTAGTCAAATATAACTAACCAAACAAAAACCCAGTGCTTTATTGCACCCAAGACTCTGCACAAAGAGAGCTCTACAAAGGTTCACTCTCTCTCCTCGGAAGACACAGTTTAAACAAAGTGCTTTCCTCCCCAGATTGAAAACAGCTATCACCTGAATAATATCATCCAAACTCTTCCAGGTCAGGTATGGTTACTACCAGATTATAGGCTCTGAGTTTCCTAATAGTGGAAAACCTCCTGGCAATGGCACCAGGTGTAACTATGACAACTTTTGAGCAAAATTGCACTGGGAAGGCCAGGTAGAGGCTAGAAGCTAGAGGTGGGAGACTGAGTTCTTATCTGGCACTGTTTCTGCGTGTTTACTGAAGTGGTGATAGGGTTCTTTTTTGAATAATAGCTAAGGGAGACTTGATAGGATGTTTTTGCCTTTTGAGGTTCTACACAGAGAGTAACAACTCCATATTCCCCTCTCTCCCATCAGTTTACCTATTCTCTCAGAAATGGGCTGCACACAAAGACTTTTAATAGATATCTCTTTTTTGAAATTAAAAAAAAAAGTATTTATTATTTTTAGAGGGAAGGGTAGGGAGAGAGGCAGAGAGGGAAAGAAACAGCAATGTATGGTTGCCTTTCACCTGTCTCCAGCTATGGAGCTGGCTGGAGACCTGGCTTGCAACCTGGTTATGTGCCCTGGCTGGGAATCAAACCAGCGACCTTGGGGTTTGCAGGCCAGCGCCTATCTACTGAGCCATCAGCCAGGACCAGGTCTCTTTTTAAATATACTCTGTGAAGGTTTTACAATGCACTTACTATGTTATATATGGAGATAGCTTATAAATAATATGTTGGGGCATGGGGTGGGGGTAAAAGGTGTGGGATCAAAACTTCATTGACTTCTGCCCTACAGCTTGTCGCTCTGTTTCGCCCAGCCTGCTTCCATCCCTTCTTTCAGATCCAGGATGGGATTCCCCTTTCCTGCTGGGAAAGGGTATTTGGGGGTCATCATTTGTCAGCCAAAAGCCCCTCAGCTCTGACCAGACCTGCCCAAGCCTTCAGCCTCCCCCACAGCTTTCCTGAGCAGGGATGGCGGTCTCCACTCTGGACTGACTACTCTCAGTTCTCCCCTTCCTGTTTCCTGGCTAGAGCCTATACTGTCTTCCAAAAACAGGCCTCGTGTTTAGGTGTTACATGCATCCTAACTGAGAATTGGAGAGGAGATTGTCAGCAGCTGTTGCTTGCTTTCGGTAGGGACTTTTAGGTAGTTTTTATTTTTATACAAGTATGTAAAATTGATTATTGAGTTCTTGTTTCTCATTGTCCGTTGACAATTGTTCTTGAAACACAGTGCTTTGTCCATAGTGAGCACTCAACACATATTTGTGATTGAGGGAATCCTTTTCAGTACCGTAAGCCTTTAAAAGGTTTGAGCTTAGCCCTGGCTGGTGGCACAGTGGACAAGGCACCGGCCCGCAAACCCAAAGGTCACTGGTTCGATTCCCCAGCCAGGGCACATAACCAGGTTGCAAGCCAGGTCTCCAGCCAGGTCCATAACTGGAGGCAGGTGAAAGGCAATCATACATTGATGTTTCTCTTCCTCTCTGCCTCTCTCCCTTCCCTTTTCTCTAAAAATAATAGAATTAAAAAGAAAAAAAAAAGGGTTCGAACTTAGAATCTTATAATAGAGATGTCACCTAATTCTTTAAGTTATCTAGAGGAACTCTCTTCCTATTTATGATAGTGCTTTCCACTTAGTGGTAGTGCTTTCCACTTAGTGATCATATACTGTATTCAGATACTGGGATAGGCACTTTACATGTATTATCTCTAATTCTCAGAATACTCATTGCATGGTAAATCTACTATCCTCATTTTCAGACAAGAAAATAGATGCTCAGCATTAAACATCTCCAATAAAGGAAATTATTACATTATATAGCCTCCTCTTTCACTTTAACTTTCTAAAATTGTTGTTCAAAAGCTTTATACAACTGCTGAGGAGAAGAAAAAATCCATTGCATCTTGACCAAAGTTGAATGTGGTCACCAATTGGATCTAGTTAGAAAGTCCCTGAAAAGAATGATACCACCTTGGCTGGTGGCACAGTGGATAAGGTGCCAGCCTGCAAACCCAAAGGTCAGAGTTTGATTCCCAGCCAGGGCACATAACCAGGTTGCAAGCCAGGTCTCCAGCCAGGTCCTTAGCTGGAGGCAGGTGAAAGGCAACCATACATTGATGCCTCTCTCCCGCTCTGCCTCTCTCTCTTCCCATCTCTAAAAATAATACATAAAATCTTTAAAAAAAAGTGATGCCAAGTAAGGTATATATTCTTGCAATATATGACAGCTGGATATTGAATAGGTATGGCTGGAGGATACATGTTTTATAAAGAGCATTTTCCTGTAAACACAACAGATGTTGTTACCAGGAGGCTTGCCATAGCCTAGGTCCCTGTGAAGAGGCAAATAACTGATTCCAAGATTTCATACATGATCCTTGCACTTAGCATAGTATTATTGATTATAGTGATCAATTAATATAAGAAGGAAAATATGATATCATTGCATATTAATATCAGGGAGAAGGCATCTCTGTTATTGGGCTCTGTTTGGGCTTCACTTAAGCTCACTTGCTATTTATCTCATTTAGGTTTTATTTCTCTTAAAAAAATTTGAAAAATTTTATTGAGGTATAATCAACATATGACATTATATTAGTTTCAGGTACACAACACAATGATTTGATATTTGTATATATTGAGAAATGACCACCATGTAAGTCTAGTTAACATCTGTCACTGTATGTAGTTTCTGTTATGGGAACTTTTAAGATTTACTCTCCTGGCAACTTTTAAATATACAATACAGTGTTGTTAATTAGAGTCACCATGCTATAATTACTTCCTAGGACTTACTTATTTTGGGGAGTTTATACTTTTTGATCCCTTTCACTCAGTTCTCCTACTCCCCACCTTTGGCAGCACCAATCTGTTCTCTGTATCGATGCCCTTGTTTTTGTTTTAAATTCCACATATGAGTGATATCGTATGGTGTATTTAACTTTTGTTGTCTGAAATTTCACTTAGCATATGCCCTCAGGGTCCATCCACTTTGTCACACAGGGCAAAATGTCATTCTTTTTTTATGACTAACATTCCATTGGTATATGTACCATATCTTTATGCAGTCATCTGTTGATAGACATGGAGGTTGTTTCCATATCTTGGCTACTGTAAGTAATGCTGCAGTGAGCATAGAGGTGCAAATATCTTTTCAAGTTAATGTTTTCATGATTTTTCAGATAGATAGGACAAAGTTGAATGGCTGGATCATATGGTAATTCTATTGTTAATTTTTGGAGAAACCTCCATACTGTTTCCTGTCATGGCTGCACCAATTTATATTCCCACCAACAACGCATAAGCCTTTCCTTTTCTCCACATCCTCATCGGCATTTGTTTCTTGTCTCTTTGATGATAGCCATGCTGACAGGTATGAGGTGATACTTCATTGTGCTTTTGATTTGCGTGTCTCTGGCGATTAGTGATGTTGAGCACCTTTTCATGCACCTATATGTTTATTTATTATTTATTTATTTTAAAAGATTGTATTTATTTTTAGAGAGAGGGGAAGGGAGAGAGGCAGAGAGGGAGAGAGACATCAACGTGTGGTTGCCTTTCACCTGCCTTCAGCCACGGACCTGGCTGGAGATCTGCCTTGCAACCTGGTTATGTGCCCTGGCTGGGGAATTGAACCAGTGACCTTTGGGCCTGCTGATTCCACCCATTGTTGCTCATGGAGGTAGTTGCAGGCTGCTTCATTAGGGTCTGAAGTAGTCCACTGGGTGCCCTGGATTTGGGGCCTTTTGGGAGATGTAGGCCAAGGTCAGCCACTGCCTGTTTCATGTCTGCCTGGGGCCACCCGGCATGAACTACAGAGTGATCTGCAGATGGTTGCTCCTTGCGCTTGGAGATGCCCAGGAGAGGCCAAGCTGTGGATGGAGTCCAGGTGCCACTAATGCCAGGGTTGGGGCTGCTTAAAAAAAATTATGTGGCATGCTGAGGTCAGACACTGCTTGTTTGGCATTTGTGGAACTTTGAGAATTTTGGGAAGATCTGCAGCATGAGCCAAGATAGGCAGTTGGTCTGGAAACACCACTGGAAGTGGCTTGGCTAGCCTGCAAGTTGGTTGGTGTAGGGTCTCAGGAAACATTAGGGTGGGGCACAGAGTGTTAGCCAGGTTGATGGAGACTCATATGTGGCACCTACTCCATCTTGACCAGTAGCCCTATATTGACCTTTTAAGAATGTATTTCAGTGAGCTTGTGTTCATCTTGTGACCCATTTATGTGAAAACCACAAGAATTTAGAGTTACCAATGGGTCTGCTCAGCACACAATTTATTTTTACACAGTGAATAAGGAGCTTTTTTTTTTTTTTTTTTTTTTTAGGAACATCCTTTTTGTCATGGTCATCCATTGGCACATTTCCTTTGAGCGTTGGGTTCTGAGAATTCTGTGGTTCAAATGCATTAGTTTGTTGCCGTCTTTACCTGCACTGCTACTCCAATCTTCCTTACTCCTCCCAGCAATCTCGACTGTAGAGAGCTCATCCTCATATGCACTTGATTCATTATCTAGAGGTGTTTACTGGTACAGGAGAGGGGTCATTGAATAAGCCCAGTTGTTTGCTTTATAAGCAGTAATAGACACCATGTATGTGCAAAGTTGGTACTAGATCCTTGGAGCAAAGAGAACAGAGGAAAAAGTTGGAGCACAACAAAGAAGTGTTAGGATCATCCCATTTTCAGTTTTAGGGAAAATGGGTCTATAGTTTTTAATGTAACCACTTTGAGATTACTTATTTAATGTAGCCGTTTTGAAAGAAAGAACATTTCAATGCTGCTTCAAATACCCTTAGGCTTTCAGTGTTTTTACTTTTAAATAAAATGCTAGATCCAGCCCAGGGAGGTCAGGGCTGGGCTGAGGGTTAAGCACCACCTGGCAAGCAAACTGCATAAAATTAAGCATCACGAGTTAGCTATGCTTGTTTATCACCATGAGAACTGTCAATCCTGGATTATTTGTTTATCCTTGGCTTATGTTTCACTTTCCCTGATTTCTCCTTCCCCATAACAATGCTTATGCTTACAAACCTTTGCTTAACAGATAGATTTGAATGCTGGAGAATGGAAGTTGGTGTCTCATTTTAAATTGCATGAATGGCCACTCCTGTACCTTCCTGATTATATTAGCCTAATTTGATTTGGTCTATATTGGGAGGGTGGGAATGGAATAGCTCTATGGGCTACAATTCTATCTCATACTCACAGCTACAGACTGCATCAGAAATCCTCAAATCACATTTCTAACAGGTTCTTCACCACGGTACATGTCCTCTATCTACTATGACCAACCCCTTTATAATAACCACTCAGGGGAGACAGGCTCATCCAGGCTTAGTAGATGTTAACACATTATAGCACAACAGTTTTGTTTTCTCAAAATTTTCAAAATTAAAATGATATTGAGTAACTGGTTGTGGGCTTTGCAAGACAATAGATGTATACAAAATTTAAAACAATTCAGAAATAAAGCAGAAAATAAGTCATAAAGGGATTAGAGATGGAAGAAGAGGTAAGAAAAGCCTATTTTACTTGGGGTTTTCTTTTTTGTAATTAAAAAAATATTAGTGATTTTACACTTATGCCAAGGTTCTTTTGACTTTGGTGCACATAATGTCATATCTTAGGAGAGATAAACCTGGTATAAATATTATAAAGAAAGGAATAAAAAGAGGGAGGAAGAAGAGACTTTCTTTTTGTGAGATGGGCATGGAAATAGCCAGGCTTAAGTTTCCAAATTAAAGTGGTATAGTTATTTGGGCTGATGTGCTTAAATTTCACATCAGCCTCATGGTTGATGGCAGAAAAATCACTGCTCCAATGGGAAACAGAGGGAGCCCCGTGGAGGGGCTGTTACAAAATCCAATCCCATGTGGTTGGTGGTTAGTTCACCTAAGGAAAGGATTTGTATTCTGAATCACCAATCTTCTAAGACTAAATTTGCTAGTTATCACTCTCCCTCATTCTAACCTTTCTTCTCCCCCTGTCCCAGCCTTCCTGCTATTCCTCTAGGTCCCAAGCATGCACCTCCAGAAGAGAATTGTGTGGCTGTGCACAGGTTGTTCTCTGCACACTGGTCTGGCTGAGTGGGCAGTGAGGTCTCATTAGCAGCCCATAATCAGCCCAGGTATGGGCTGCTTTTCCCTGATTCGCTGGTGGGGTGACAGCTGCCTGTGGGCCCGATTACTTGCTGTTTCTCTCTCCCTCCCGCTCCCTTAAATGCTTTCTGCCCTGAAATTCTCCCTTCATTTAGCTCCGTGCTCAACATCACCACCTCTCAGAATAACAGCCCCATTATCCTCTGCCTCATTGCCCTGCTTTATTTTCTTGTTTCACTACCTGACATTATATATGGTGTAAAATATATGTATTAATTTTTTCCCCTGACTGAAATACAGGCTTTGTGACGCCTTTGTTGGCTGCTCTACCCGAAACACCCTTAGAGTGCCTGGCACGTAGGCACTTAATAAACCTTTGTGGGATGTTTAAGAACACCCACCCCGAAGCCTTTCTAAGTCCCAGGTTAGGCTCAACTCAGAATATTTGTATTGACCCTGCTCAGGCACAATCTTCTCATTAACTGACCTGCACAACCCAGAAAAGCTATACCAGAAATAGAAAACACAAAAGCTCTTGGCTGTGAACCTCTGTGACTGGGGAATGGGTGTCTGCACTTCAGATTCAATCACCTGGGGACGCGAACAACAAACAAGGCCCCAGAATGTACATGCCACACCGCCCCACTGGCGCTCCTTGAGAAAGGGGCACTTAGCGCGGTATCTGGAAAGAAACAACATGTAACATGAACTATTCACAATGCTTTGATTTGAATTTTAAAGGTCGATTCTAACAACATAGTTTGTTGTTAGAAGTCCTCAAATCTCTTCTATTAATAGCATCATGTAGCACCCCTGCAGCTCAGTGAGACTGTTGAAGTCCGCCTCTCCAGGGTTTCACCTTAACTGAGATCCCGAGAAGCAAGTCATTGCTGAGATGGTGTCTGGGAGGTAGAAAAAACTTAACACACCCTCTTTATCTACTGTTTGAGCTTTTACAATTTCCCAGGTCTTCTTTCTGACGGCCTGGTTAAAAAATGCTTGCAGTCTGGCAAAAGTCCCCGGAACTTTGAGAGCGCTGTGTAGACCCGGTGAGAGCACAGCGGGCAGGCGGCGGGTGGGAGGCGCTCCCGCCCCGCCCCCGAGGCCTTCCGCAAGAACTGAGAGAGCCACCCAGCCCCCAGGGCTCGCTGGCAGCGTTGTTGACACGTGCCCTCTCCTGGACAGGGCAGCTTCTGCAGATGCCAAGTGACCTGACTTACCTCGGAGAGCCGGGCTCAATCAAGGTCCATGCCAGCCCAGGGCTTGCTGCACGGGGAAAACAGCTCCTGGGGACGTGGGCTCAGGAGAGGTGGGGGAAGATTGAATTTCGCGTATTGTGCTTAATAAAACTTAGGGAAGCGTAGCATTGTGTTTTTAAGAGGGGTGATTACAGGTCAGTGTATGGTGACATGGGAAGGTTATGCCTGGTGGTAGTTCCTGGGAAAAGAACAATGGGTGCCTTATCACCTGACCTGTTCAGGGGGTTTGGTTCCAATTGTAATGTTTCCTCCTCCTACTTGCATTCTGCATGCTTGCTTTGGTGACAAAGTTTACGGTGACCTCACATAGTCCTCCTGGGTGCAAAAACTACATCCTGGTGTATTTCCTCCTCCCAGCCCGTTCTGCAAATTCAGAGTCTGTCCCGAGAGGTCCTCCTCACTGGCTAATCCTGCACCCACAGTGATGGCCAGTAACATTTCCACCCAGACTTTTCCCATATCGTAAGGGAAGATATTTATATTTCAGAGCTTAAAATGACCAGCTCAGAGTTTTTAATCAAAAAGGATTAAGGAGTCCTGTGCTTATTTCTTCATGTGACAACTGAGAAAAATTTGTGATCAGCCTGCCCTTTCTTCTTTTCTCTCCCGTGGATAGATAACATGCCACGTGGTGGCACCTGTCACGGCCTGTCAGTGGTCCCTAGGTGAAATGGGAAAGGAGCACTTTCTATTTCTTCCTAGGGGCAGCTTTTCAAGTCCAGTTCCCTCAAGTTACAGATGAGGAAACCAGAGCCCAGGGAAGCAAGGTTGTGTGCAAGGCCACACAGCTGGGTTTCTGATCCCTAGTCCTGTGCTTTCTCTGAAACTACACTGGGTACAGTGTGTGGTGGTTGAAAGAGCCCTAGCTTTCCCATCAGAGAGATCTAGGCTTTAAGTCAGACATTGTCTCATGCTAGCTACGTGATCATGGGCAAGTTGTTTAACCTCTCTGATCTGCGAAGGGAAACCATAATGTTTTCTTGCAAGGTTGTTGTGAACATTAATGTATAAAAAGTGCTAGACTAGGTATTAATAAAAGATAGTTGTTACTGTCATTCCTACCCCCTCTCCTAACCCTGCTTACTTGAGAAATAAGGAATGACAAACCCAGCTACAATATTGCAAAATACTGGCTTAAGATGGTACAGCTTTTAAGGATGTTTATCTTTTAATAGAGATCCTGAAAAGTGAAAAGCCATTGAGCTCTGAAGGTATGAACCTGGGAAGGAGAGGACACCTGGGCATAAGCCTGTTAAATGCCATGGAATGGGTGTTGGGGGAGCAGGCCAAGTAATTGGCATTATTCCTTAAACTGAGGAGGGACAGAGCACAGAACCAGAAACCGACAGAAGTTGAGATACATGCTTATCGATCTGATTAGCTGGCATCAGGGCGATCTGTTTGCAGGTGGTGGGGCCTCAGAACCTGGTCTCTGTTTGGGACCTGGAGAGGCTGGAAGTGGCGCCGACTAAAAATCCCTGCACACCAGCAACTGCGTCTGTCCTTTCCTTTTAAGCTTGACCTGAATAGGTTGTGTATTTTGATGTCAGTTGCTATTTATTCTTATTTGCATACTGAGTGGTTTTCTTTTTTAAAAAAATAGAGAATTCTAGGGGAAAAAAATAATTACATCCTAAACCATCAGCAATATTCTAAATTCTCCTCTAATCTTTCTTGATAGCCTACTGATGTTTCATATAATTATAATCCATATATGAATTCCATCTTATGTTCTGTTCTAAATATAGTTATTACTATGAATTAACATAGTACACATCCTTTCCATTTTTAACACCTCAGTAATGTTTCCTTCAGGTTACATTACAGTTCTCACTGGAAGTATTTGGGATGCTAAGAATTTATCATGATCACCAATTGTGCTATTGTGAGAATATCTTTGGACATTTTTCCTTGTGGATTCTTTCCTCAACATAAATTCCCCCAAATGGAATTATGGGATCAAATATCTGAACAATTTGATGGTTCCTGTTATGGTTAATGGATTTCTTTAGGGAAATAAAAAACTGAGATATTTTTCTTTACTGCTTTGTCAACCCAGGGCCCACACAGGTCTATGCCCCATATTCCACAGGAACGTGCCCATGCTTTGTCCCAGACCCTGGGTACCCAAAGTATATGTGTGCCTCAAGGTTTCAGCAAGGCTGGCCTTCAGGCTGAGGCCAGATTCCGTGCTGGGCAAGCTGACTGATGCTGGCCTTGGCCCAAGGCTGACCTCAGCCCCAGAGAGAAGCCAGAGAGGAAATGCTGCTTCTCTTTCCCTTTATTTTAGTAAAATATTTTATTTTATTGTTGTTCAATTACAGTTGCCTCCATTTTCCCTTGTAAGTCTCCCCTGCCCCACCCACGCCCCATCCATGCTCATGGGTCCTTTATATTTGTTTCTTGACTAGATCCCCTCCTCCTCCCCTCTGGTTGTTGTCAGTTTGTTCCTTGTTTCCATGTCTCTGGTTCTATCCTGCTTGTTTGTTTGTTTGTTTCATTCATTAAGATCGACTTATATAGGTGAGGTCATATAGTGTTAAAGCATGTGCCTCATGCAGTAGAGGGGAGGATACAGAACTGAACTGAAAAAAGACTTGCTTATATGTGCTATTAGAATTTACTGTAGTGTCAGTTTTTTTCATAATAAAGACCCTATTTGTTCAGTTAGAAGTGGAGATAACTAATTTTTCTTACCTATTGCTCTGCATTTTGTTGTTATAAAGGAAAGCGGTAAGTCTATCTCAATTTCTATGGAGCACTATCCTCAGTACGCTGGTCAGTAGGCTCCCAGAAGGTGGGGCCCTCACCTGCTAGCTGCCTACTGCCCTGTGCAGCGCCTAGTACAGCACTGTGTGCAATAAATATTTGTTACATCCATGATTGGCTGTAGAAAAGTTCCAAAAACTGAGGCAACCTAATTCTTTCTTTCCAGGAAACTTTCTATCCAGGCTACATGTGAAGGTTTGTTTGTTTTAATAGTTAAGAGTGACAACACAGCGTGTAGCAGACTTAAAGTGAACATGAGCTACGCCCTTGATGTAAAGATAAGCCCAAGTAAAAGGAAATTCATTTCAGAAATTCTCCTGTGAAATGCAATTTCATCTGTAATTTTCAGGGACACTTTAGGATTGTTCTGAATTGGGCTGGTGGTTGAGGAATGGAGATGTGATGAGTCAGCACCCAGAGCCCCATCTCTAAATAGTCTGGCGTGAATTAATCATGAGACACCACCCAGGGCCTCACCCATGCTTACTTTCAATTTCCAAGATTACATTTCACAGATCCACAAATAACAATGAATATAATTTTTCTATAAAAAATTTGGCTGTGATATGTATCGGATACATTTTCTTCCCATTTCCAATTCAAACTGGCTGTTGTCAGTGTAGGAAAGCTATTTTTTTTTTTTTTTTATATTATTGATTTTTGATAGTTTGCCATTTTTTGAAATACTTTTACTATAGTATTTTTTGTTGTTGAATATCTTAGGTCTTTTAATTATACTCATATAATTTGCTGTCATTCTTTTAACCTACTGATCAATTCAATTTGCTAATATTTTATTTATTTAGAATTATACCTTCATAAGTAAAAGTTTCCTATAATTTTTGTGTTACATATTTTGCAGCAAGTTTTGGTATTAAGGACCTATATATCTATGTGTGTGTGTGTGTGTGTGTGTGTGTATGTGTGTTTATTGAACTAGAGAGTCTATCTTTTTTCATGATCTGGAATGGTTTGAGAAGCATAGCAATAATCATATAGTACTTATTCTATTATAGCAATAAGTAAAAATTTGATAAAGTAGGTTTTTTAATACAAATTCCAAGTATTACAGGAACAGAAGAAAACTACCTAAACTTGCCAAAGACTGTGAATGACAATCAGCAAAATCACCTGATTGAGTGAAACATTCAAGCAACTGCTGTTAAAATTAGTGACAAAGCTGGAAAGTTTTAACTAATAAGATTCTTCCATGAAGTTTAAAGATAAACTTTTTTGCAGTGGTGTGGCCATATACCTAGAAAATGCAAAAGATTCCAATAAAAAAAATTAGACCAATTAGAAATTTTAGTTCAATTGATAAGTACCAGATATATACACCCAAATCACTAGCTTCTATATTAGCAATTACCTGTTAAATATGGAAAAAATACCATTCATAATAGTGACAAAAATGATAAAATAGCTTAAAACAAATTCAACAATAAAAGTATAAGAAGTATATTTTTAAAAACTAACATTTTACTAAAGTACCTAAATAAATGGAGCATTACACTATATTTATGAATAGAGAGATATGTGTCAATTCTTAACAAATAGACACTTAATGCAATAGAAATCAAACATAAATATATTTTGTTAGCAATTAGACAATGCTTTAAATATTTGTATGGAATAAAAATATTTAAAAGTTTATTGGATAAATTTGGAAAAGTAGTGAGGAAGCACCTGCCTTACCAAAGAGAGAACAAAGCTTACTATAAAACCACTAAAATCAAGAGTTGCAACACAACGTAATTACAGTAGAATTCAGAGATATACTAACTATATTTGATAACTTGTATCATAAAACTTATATGTTAATTATGTGGGAAAGGATGTTTATTAAATGGAGTTGGCGTGATTAACTATTCTTCTTGATATTTAGAAGGCCAAGGTCCTGAATGAGTTTACTTGGGTTCAAATTCCAGTTGTGTGCCCTAGCTGTGTAAACGTGGCTGGTTCCTGAAATTCTCTAACTCTTAATCTTATCTTTACTCCTGAAGTATATAAAGTATTTACAAAGTGCCCAGCGTATAGAAATTGCTTGGTAAATGCTTGCTGTTATTGTTACCTATATTATTATTAATTCTTCATGTCATGTAACAATAAATCCCAGGTGGATTAAGAGCTAAATTTAAAACATGAAACAAAAATAACAGAAGGAAATATAGGGGAGTAGTTATGTAGTCTTAGTTTGGGGGAGATTTAACCTATAGCAAGACAGAAAACCCAGCAGCCATAAAAGAAAAGTCTGATGCATTCAATAACATAAAAATTAGAAACTTCTGCCTAGAAACAAGAGTTGCAAAGTCAATACAGGACAGACAAGAAAATCTCTTTAAAATACAAAGAATTCCTACAACGTGATAAGAAAATAGAAAAAGAAAATGGGCAAAGGATAGGAATATAGCCCACAAATGAATTTCATTTAACTGATAAATATATAAAAAGTTACTCTACTAGGCCGGGAAAACACAAATTACATAGTAGTGATCTATTTTTTTAATCCATCAGACTGACATCAATTTGTAAGTTTATTGATTCATGAGACTGATAACATCCAACTTTAGCTGGAGAAACAAGTAGTCATCATCACTATTGACAAGTGTGTCTGCTGCTACAGTTCTTGAAAAGTTAAACCAATTGGTTAATCAATTAAAATAAAACTTGCACATACATTTTGACTCAGCAATTCCACTTTCAAAAATGTAGCCTGTAGAAACACAAGTGCCAATAATTAAAGAATAGGTGTATAAGGGAATTTATTGCATCATTTATTGGTAGGCCACTCCCTCAAAACCAAACCTGAAAATAACCTGAGGATTTCTTAAATCAGGTAATGAATAAACAAGTAATGGAATACAAAGGAATAAGTTAATGCACATGTATTGACCTGGAGTAACAAAAGCAAGTTCCTGAGTCATGATATAATAGCCAACATTTATTGAACACTTACTATGTGATATCTTCTGGGTTAGTAATCTCATGTGCCCCAGATGGCCCTTCTGATGAAAACCAGGATCACCTTCAACAATTTCAAAACAAAACCACCTCTATCACCATCGGAGGGGAATTTGTTACATTCCATTGCTTGGCCACATCGGAGTGGGAATATCAGGCCAGGCCAGGCCTCACATTGCCAGTTTGCTACAAGAAGACTTGAAATAAGGAGCATCAAACCTGACATGATACCAGATACAGAACTTTTTCATAAAAGTTCCTTCTTGCTAAAGAGTGATTTAGCATCAGAAGTAACTAGATATGTGGAGGGACTCAACTTGCCCAAGAAGGCAAAGTAAATGTCATTCAGGAAGATTATCAAAACTACTGCCACCCTAAGGGAAGAAGCTTGCACACACTTCTGCAGGAAAGATGAAACCTCGCTGTCCTGGATGTTTCAAATAGTCATGAAATATGAAATACTTTTCTCATTTCATTAAAAGACATTTGTCTTTTGTGAATGTTTTTTAACATTCTTTTTCAACATTAATTTTTTGCGTCAACCAATGTTCTAAAGTTGATTGGGATGGGGTACATACTCCGCCTACAGTAGACCTCCTTGATCTGCGGTTTTGTTTTCCATGGTTTCAGTTACCCACAGTTAGCCATGGTCCAAAAATATTAAATGGAAAATTCCAGAAATAACTCATAAGTTTTAAATTACAAATGAATGAATGAATAAATATGATATTTTCATTAAATGTCCATGCCAGGGTTCTCTCTCACTGTCTCTGTAACCTTGACCCTGGTGTATTCTGGTTTTGGCTTTCTCTGCTCTGTTTTATTTGATTTATCTTCCAGAAATGTATTGTCTGTTGGTGACTTCCTCACCTATTCCCTTTGTTGTTTTCACTTTATCCACCCTCCCTCCCCTTAAAAAAAAAATCTACATAATGATGGTCTCTGGAGCAACAGGTGGCCAATGTGTATGTTTGGTTCAGTCTCTTAAACCAGAAGCCTCTAATTTCTTCTTATTAAACAAGAAGTTGGGAAAAAACTACCCTGCATATGCATGCATTTATATCTAGATATAAATTTGTATAAGGTATGAAAGGGTACATATGAGAGTTAACATTTGATTTGACACCTAGGCAATCCATTGTCCTTGAGTGGAAAACTCTGGTGATTTTGCAAATAATATTATTTCACTTCTCAACTGTGGCTATGACCTGAATCAACAAGCTACTATATTTATTATCATCATATTATTTTGTCAGTTTTGAATTATTACTCACAAAGAAGGCAAAAAATCCCATTAGCTGCCAAAGCAAATTATCTTAATTCAGGCCTCTAAGCCAAAGAAAACATTTAAAAGTAACAATAGCTAGGAATAACTCAGATTGTTTCAAAAGTTAAGAGCACTCGCCCTCAGATTTCCATTTTATATTTAAAAAGATCTAGAAAGAAAGCATACACAGGAAGGAAATTACATTTAAGAACACCTTTGTGACTTGTGCTAAGAGCACAGGAGATTTTAAAACTACCTTAGTCTTCTGAACATGTATACTTGTATAAAATTATGTCCTTTGATTTTCTGCTAGTCAATGGAACAGCATGTTCATTATCAGTGCCCTAAACCATAGGATTAACTAATAGTCAAGCAAAAGCAATCACATTTATTAATGTTCCCATGACGCTGTGGTCTAAAACAATAAACTTAACCATTCATCAAGTAAATTTACCGTTTCTAGTATATGTTAAATTCCCTGATGATAAAGGGGCGAGAAAGGGAAAAAATATTTATTTTTAAAAGGTATAATGTTGGGAAAAGAATAAACCCAAGGGAGTGTAAACAATTAATTTGCATTACTTGGCCACTCATGATCCTGGCAAAACCACAAGCAAAGGGTTAATGAGCTGGGTTGAATCAATGGGAAACCAACCACATTCTTATAGTTGGAGCTGGTAGCAGGGATTTGAGACCAAACTGATTGCCTGGAAAGGCTGGCAGAGGCACAAGAAGACAGATGGCAAAGGAAGGGAAAAACTTTCCCCGTCCGTTCACTAAATATAAAATTCATCTCGTTTAATCTTCTCATGAACACAGAGAGCAAGAGTGAGAGATGACCAATGTAACCCAGCTAGTAAGCAAGAGAGCAGAATAGTGAATGCAGAACAGCCTGATGTCAAAGCCTATATTCTGTTTTCTATTCCCTGTACTGTTGTCTATACCAGTATAAGTTATTTGCTGAACCTCTGTATCCCTTGCTAGAGAGTAAGCTCCTTGCTGCCAGAGACTGTGTTCCCCTAGGGATCCATGTGTCCCCCACTGTACTTCCAGATTCCTCTGCTGGGACCAGGGCACTTCCTGTTCCATTTATGTTCCATTTGGTGCAACCTGCTGACGTTTTTCCCTATCACTTCAGCCAGGACTCTGGTGCCCCTTCCTAGAGTTATTATTGCTTGGACGCCTGCTTCCACTCTTCCCTTCAAAACCATTTCCCATGCAGCAGAATTATCTTTTAAAATGCAGGTTAGATAATCAAATCCAAATTTAGAATCAAATCCAAATCCTTACCAATGGCTACAGCCCTGTTAGGGAGCTGCCCACGGGTGTCCTGTGGTCTCCAGCCTCCCACTGTGTTCGAGGCACACCAGCTCTCTCCCCATTTCTCATTACTTTGAGCTCTGTTCCACTTAGGAGCCTTTGGGTTATAGCTGCTACTTTCCCTTTCTTGGTTTTCTTTAATTATCCTAGAGAAATATATGCACAAGAGAGCACATAGGGATGTTCTTTGCAACATTGTTTGTAATACAACAACCGAAAACAACCTAATATCTTGTGTTAGAAGGGGCCTATGCACTATGGTGTATATCCTCTGTACTTCAGAATAGTAGGTAGCAGTTACAAGCATGGATCTATACACAGGTGGGACTATGAATTGGTGTAACACCTGCAGTATCTCAAAATTAGCAACGTAAGTATTGTTTCATGGTGCAATTTCTCTTTCAGAAATTCATCCTGCAGATGCACTTCTGCCCATGGAAATTCTGGTCTGTAGAAGAATCAGTGGCCTCCACTAGAAATGCCCAAGGGTAGTGCAGTGAGGGACCTTGGGAAAGGGCCTGGACTTCCTGTCCTGGTGGGAGAGGGAAAAGTGCTCTAGGGAGAGACTGAATGCATAGGAGGGTGGAGGGTATTTACCGGAACAGTGACCCAACATTTCCATCATTACAAGAAGCTCTACTCAGCAAGAAAGGGCTAGCGTAGCTGTAACTGGGCCATTGAAATGCAGCTTGAGATGTGCTGAGTATAAATAGACACCAGATTACAAACAATCCAAAAAGAATGTATAATAATACTAACCTTTATATGAATTACATGCTGAAATGATTGTATTTTGAATATATCAAAATATTATGATTAAAATTAATTCTACTTTTTAAATGTAGCTCCTAGAACATTTTAAATGACATTTCTAGCTCATATTATATTTCTATTGGACACAGTTGATCTAAAAAGTGCAGGGGAAATGATTGAGAGAGGGATCGCATCAGAGCAGGGCTGGGGATTAAGGAGATGAAGCATTTTGAACGCCATGGCTTCACCTTAGTACATTTTGGTCCTAGGTGACGTGTGGTGATTTTCAGTTTGGTTTGGGGCCCGCAAGGGAGAACAGTGGTGTGAATAGAGGGTTGATGTTGACAGCCTTGTTTGTGGAGAGTTTAGGACTTTCCCAGGTTCTCTTCTCCCCATGAGAATGTACTCCCCTGTGTTCTTAACTTGGCTGATACCTCAACATTCTACCCCTTTTTATACTAGAGCTTACGTTGAGTAATACCAGCCCCTTCTTTTACACATGTAAAAAATGCTCAACTCACTTATAATAAGAGAAACATGAAACGAACTATAAGGAGATACCATTTTTTACCTAGTTGATTGGCTAACATAAAAATCAGTATTTAGAAACTCGGTGGGCAAGGTTTGGGAAAAGAGGAAAGTGGAATTTAGTTAGCACAACCTTTATGGAAAACAAATTAACAATGTTTACCAGAACTTTAATTGTGTATATTCTTTGACTCAATTCTGGTATTTCGTCTACAGATATACATTGCATAAAATGACATGTAAAAGGGTATTCAACATATTCATCACAATAATGTTGATAAAAGATAAAGAGTGAAAATAATTTAAATGTCCATTAATAGTGATGAAATAAATGATGGGTATAATTTCAATCGAATTATAAACTAATAACTTCACTAGTAGGCAGCCACAACAATAATAAGGCAGACCTAGATGTACAGAGAAAAATCTCCAAGATACACCATTAAGTTCTTTAAAAAAGAAAGTGAGAACAGTGTATGTAGCACACTGCCATTTCTGCTAGAGGAAACTCAATGTATTTACTCACTTATATATTTATAAAATTATGGATTTTTTTAAGGGTATATAAGAAATTAGTAACAGTGGTAGCCTCCAAGGAGAAGTGCATATTATAGGAGAAAGGAGACTTTATCTTTCATTGTACTATATTTTGTGCCTTTAGCAATTTATAATTTACATATATATATATATATATATATAGTTAATCCAATAAAACGAAATAAAGCATTTAATGACTTCTATTTAAGTAGGGTGTTTTATCTTATCACAGCTCTATAGAGCTTCTTTTGTCAATGCTTCACAGTAAGTCTTTCCTTGTTCTACAGCAATCTCTTTTTGCTTCCCGGAGTCAAGAGTTACAGTATTTCCACTTAGTTACTGAAGAGAAAATTTTATTTATTTATTTATTTGGCAAGTACAGAATCTGGATTTACTAATTTTTACGTTTTTTGTTTTTTTAAACCCTTATCCAAGGACGTTTTTTCATTGATTTTTAGAGAGAGGAAGAGAGAGAGAGTAACATCAACATGAGAGAGAAGCATTGAATGGTTGCCTTCGTTTGTGCCTGGACCAGGGATCACACGCACCTGGCGTGGGGATCATACGCACTTGGACCAGAAATTGAACCTGCAATCTAGGTAGGTGTTCTGACGGGGAATTGAACCCACAATCTTTTGGTTATAGGAGGACACTCCAGCCAACTAAACCACACTGGCCAGGGCTAATTTTAGGTTTTATGAATTTTGATTTTTCCCTCCATTTTGTCCCTTTTATCATGTTTAAACCATTTATCAAGTTAATGAAAGTTTTGAAAAAACTTGGTTTACACCTGGACAGCAACCCATTTTTTGGCCAAAGAGACTGAAGGGGAAATCTACTAGGGTGGCTTCTAGGAAGTTCCCCCCTCAGCCCCCTTAGTTTTAGAAAAGAAAGATATACAAGCCTTTAGGAAGAAAAGGACACTTCTTTCTTTTGTATGATGTGGTAGCCATTGGGAAACTGAGAAGCAGGCTGACCCACTGAAGATGGAAGAGCAGAGAGAGGGAAAGACCTTAGTCCTCCTGAAACCTAGCTGCTGAACTGACAAACTCTGGAAGAGTCTCACCTATGAACTTTAAAAAATATATATTTTATTGATTATGCTATTATAGTTGTCTCAATTTTTCCCCCTTTGCCTCCCTCTACCCTGTACCATCTTCCCTCCAGGAACACCCCCACCCTTAGCTCGTGTCCACAGGTCATGCATATAAATTCTTTGGCTACTCCATGTCTTATGCTGTTCTTAACCTGCCCTATTTTGTACTTCTTAATCCCTGCACCTTTCCCTGCCTTCTCCTTCTTCCCCCTTGCAACTGATATCCCTCCAAATGATCTTCGTGTCTATGATTCTCTTCCTGTTCTGCTTGTTTGCTTAGTTTATTTGGATTCAATTATTGATAGTCATAAATGTATTGCCATTTTAATGTTCATCACTTTCATCTTTTTTCTTATAGAATTCCCTTAGCATAACAATGGCTTGGTGGTGATGAACCCCTTTAGTTTTACCTTGTCTGGGAAGCACTTTAGCAAAGCTATCATTTAGAACTAAAGGTCAGATAAAGTGCTCCCCTCTGAATTTCTTGATGTGTGAGGCTATAACATTTCCTTATAGTTTAAGTCACACAAATGTGGATGCTTCTGTCAATTGCAATGACAAATACCTCTTGTAAATTTATGTCAAGAATTTCAGTGACCCCTTTGTGGGCTAACCATACCCTGCACCGGGTAGGATGATCCTCTGGGAATGAGAACATGAAAGTGCACATTGTAGCACACTCCTATCCCTGCCCTTCTCATCTCCAAGATGCTTATTGTCTGAACAGAAAAATGACCATACGGTGGGTAAAGACCTATCTGGAACTAATTGCAACATACAGGCACAGTGCAAAGGAGTGAGACTAATTCGTCTGGGATTCATATGCAGGAACAGAATTGCTGGATTAGTGGATACAGGAATGGAAGGGGTTTGGGGCAAGAGCAGGCTGAGGGTGTCAGAGGAAGAACCTGGAGTTGGGTCTCTTTATTTTGCACAAGATTTAGGGAAGAGGCCTGGGAGGAAAAGTATTCAAGTCGAGAGGATGTATAAGTTAAGGGACAGACTAGAAGCAATGGGCCTTGGAGGGGGTGTTGGAATATAGGTATGCTGGGGCACGGGGGTGTCAGGCCAGGCGGGGTGGGCAATGAGGCTGAAAAGAAGGCATTTTTCCTGTTCCCCCAAGAAGGTGAAAGAAAAGAGAGTCTCTTTTTACGGGATGTGACATGTGCCCAAGTTAAAGCTTAAAAATCTGTGTGAGTAGCTAACCTATGTATGCATAGAAAAAAACCATATGTGAATTTTAGAAGTGGGTCTTTGAAATTGTCTTTATTGGCGGATATTAAAAATGTCATGTGTTGAATAAGCATTACATTTAAGTAGACCAAAGGATATATAGCAAAAAGTAAGTTTCCTCCCACCTTGGATTCCCAGAATTTTAAGTTTCCTTCCCCAGTGGCAAGCACGTGGCCAGTTCTTAAAAGACATGGATCATGTACTCGTTATCTATTGCTGTGTCACAAATTGCCCCCAAACCTAGTGGCTTACGGCAATAAATGTGACTACCTCACACTTTCTGTGGAGAGCACCCCGGCGGCTTCCCTGAGCTGCTGCTCAGGGTGTTGCACAGGTTGTCAGCTGCCGCAGGGCCTACAGCCCCCTCACGACGCCACCTTGGAGGATCTGCTTTCAAGTTCGCTTGAGGGGTGTCAGCAGGATTTAGCTTCTCACAGGCTGTTGGGCTAATGGCCTCATTTTTTAAACTGGCTTTTGGCCTGAGCCCCATGGGCTTCTCCACTGGGTACCTCATAGCATGGCAACTGACTTCATCAGAACGAATAGGTGAGAAGAGCTGGAAAAGCCAAGGAAGACAAGAGAGAGGGGGAAGGGAGGGAGAAAGAGGAAAAAAATCTCGATGTGTGGTTATCTATCCCGTGCCCCCAACTGGAGACTTGTCCTTCAACCTAGGCATGTACCCTGATTGGGAATCGAACCAGTGACCCTTTGGTTCACAGGCCGGTGCTCAATTCACTGAGCTACACCAGCCAGGGCTTAAGCCAACATTTTTTAATAACCAAATCTCAGATGTGATGTCTCCTTACTGTCGTTGCATTGTCATTAGAAGCATGTCACTAGATTGAACCTACCCTCAAGGCAGGGGTGAGTGGATTACATTGGGCATGGTTATCAGGGCTGAGAGATCATTGAGGGTCATCTTGGAAGCTGCCTAACACATGTATATGCTGTGCTTCTATCTATAGCACTGGTGGCAAACACAAGGCCGAATCTGGTCTAGCACCTTGTTTCTACCCGGCTTGCTTAACTGTTAAGGAGTAGTTATATTTATACAGTCCTACAATTACATTCGGCCCTTTGAAGTCAAACTTGAGGCTGATGTTGCCCCCCATGAAAATGAGTCTGACACCCCTGAATATGTACCTGTTTTTGGGGAAGCACAAGTGTCATGCAGCAGTGTACCTTGGAGCAATTTCTAAGTCAGTACATAAAGATCTCAGTCTTCTAGCACTGGCTGAGCATTCTTTGGGTGTGCCATGCATTAGTAGTTCCCTAAAGATGGGTGGATGGTTAAGGCATGTTTTATCTTTTGCCACCATGACTTGCTGTACATATTCATTTTTGGTGTGAGAATGGATCTGGAAGGTCAAGTCCGACAAGCAGAATTGCTGAGTCAAAGAGTAGGTACACTTGACATTTTGATAACTGGCTGAGTTGCCATCCAAGGGAGGTTGTACCAATTTATTTTCAAACCCTGAAGTATAAGATTTGTCTACTTTGCTACAGCCTTTTGAGGTATTTTTCCTCCACAAGTTTGTCCCCCCCCCCACACACAAGTTTTAATGCAAAACAGAAATGGGCCAAAAACTAAAAACCAAAATCTAATAAATGGCACAAATTGGAGTCATTAATTTTTAGTAGCTAAAAATAGAATAAGACTCTACCATTTGCTAATTTGATTTGGATTTACTAGGGTATTTTGCTAGTGTCATATTAAAATGAGAGCAGGGACTCCTGAGTTAGACCCCCATATACCAGTAACCTCCTCTGGTGCCTGTCACTACAGTTTCAGAGATATCTGCCCCTCGGAGGGAGGTGGGGCCCTCTAACAGCACACAGATTATTGGATTCCAACTGCATCTGGAGGATATGACACCCACAAATAGCAAACTAAGTTTACATTGAACAATTATTTACTTCAGGAACTATAGCTTTGGTCATCTTTGTCTTTTCTGTTGATACTTCAAATGTTAGAAAGGCAGAGAGTCTTTGCTGAGATTTGGTTTCCTGATAGATAGAGATTGTGTGGAACCAGTGCTCAACTCAGCCAGTGGCCCAGGTACAGTCCTCTGCCCCCTCCTCACAGTGCCCTGGGGGCCCCAAGGCCCCACCACTGCCCCAGTCCCCTGGTAGATGTGCCAGGACTGCCACCAGGACTCAGGCCACCATCAGCTGCCAGATCAACCTGGAGCTCACACTTCCTACATCTGTCTGTCCATGTCTTACTACTTTGACGGTGATGACACGGCTTTGAAGAACTTGGCCAAATATATTCTTCACCAGTCTCATGCGGAGAGGGAACACGCTGAGAAACTGATGAAGCTGCAGAACCAGTGAGGTGGGAGACCCTTCCTTTAGGATATCAAGAAACCAGACGACGATGACTGGGAGAATGGGCTGAATGCAATGGCGTGTGCATTACACTTGGGAAAAAGTGTCAGTCAGTCACTACTGGACTTGCCCAAATGGCCACTGACAACATGGCCCTCATTTGCATGACTTCATTAAGACTACCTGAATGAGCAGGTGAAATCCATTAAAGAATTGGGTGACCACATAACCAACTTGTGCTGGTTGGGGGCCCTTGAAACTGGCATGTCAGAGTGTCTCTTTGACAAGTACACTCTGGAAGACCGAGCAGAGAGCTCAGCCTCAGGCTGACTTCCCATAACCATGGAGATGACTTCCCTGGTCACCAAAGCAGTACGTGCATTTTTTGGAATTACCTGTACCTTTTCTATAACTTGTACCAAATCATCTACTTATGTCTTTCATTTGTTCAATTTTTTCAATAAATAATTTGACATCCTGCCGAAATAAAATAAAATATAAAAATAAAATAGAGCACTGAAGTAAGAGAATTCTTGGAGTTTAAGTATAGCTCACTTCCAACTCCCCTCCAAATTCTGGAATCCTTTTGACAGTCAGCTTTTTGTATTTTCACAGAGAAATACTTCATTAAGATAGAATTTTCCATATTAAGTAGTTTAGAGAAATCTGTTGCACTGTGTTTCCAGTCTTCCTCCCTGCCTTAGGGGGCGGCAGGGAGGGAAGGTGGCTTTATTCTTCATAAACAGCTTCCACAGCCTCCTCAAGTCAGCTCTTCTGGCTGCTGACTTAATTTTGCTTCACTCCTTCCCAGGACTTGATTTCCAGACATACCATCACACTGACTTCTCTCCCTTGAACGTACTCCTCTTAACTCAAAGATTCAAAGATGTCAAACATGAGGATATTCGCAGTGCCAGGTTTTCTGCTCATTCCCCCATGACAGGATGTGTACTTTCAGGACCATTGGTTGAGAGTTTGCATATAATGACAAAAAGCTGTGGTGAATTAAAAAAATGCTTTGATAATATTCATAGCAGCACAATTCACAATAGCCAAGAGCTGAAAGCAACCCAGGTGGTCCTTGCATGAATAGATAAACAAATTGTGAGATAGATGTACAATGAAATATTATTTAACCTTAAAAAGAAGGGAAATGCTCACATATGCTGCATCACAGATGAACATTAAAGACATTATGCTAAATGAAAGAAGCCAGTCACAAAAGGACCAACACTATATGACTTCACTTATGTGAGATTCATAGAGTAGTCATATTTATAGAGACAGGAAGTTAGAATGGTAGCTTCCTGGGGCTGTGGGCAAGGAAGCGGGGACAATGGCGAGTGTTTAATAGGTACAGAGTTTGTTTGGAAAGATGAAAACGTTCTGGAGATGGATGGTGGTGAGTTTGCACAACAATGTGAACATGTCTAATGACACTAAGCTGTACACTTACAAATGGTTAAAATGGCAAATTTTGTATGCATTTTACCACAATAAAGCAAATTATACCCAATCATATCAGTAACCCTAAATATTTGAAAAATAAGTTATATGTGTCTGAGACCCATTACTCATACCCTATACAATTAGGCTGGGCTCACATCTCCCCCTCCCCAAAATCTTGCATCCACCGTAAGCCTATGGGAGCCATTTCCCTGGGCACAGTTGATTAGACCAGGCACAGTTAACCTGAACTGGACTATTCAGAAGTTCACAGCTGTGATTTTGGAATTCGGTTTCAGGAACTTTTTGTTAGCTTCTGTGACCAGTGAACCGGAATGTGTTTCAAATAGGTGGGTGCTGCAGGGTTACCACCTCCACGTTTATTTATTGTTTATTTCACAAATGTTTTCTGGTGCCTGCTATGTACCAGCCATGCTAACGTGCTGGGATTCAGCCTTGTCCCTGCCCTCCTGGGGAAGCAAAGCAGCCTGAGCGCAAGGGTATTATTTCTAACAGACAACAGTACACCACATTTTTTTCACATTTAACTTCCCCTTCTAAATTACTTTTGAGTACATTTTTTCAGCACCAGCACTAGCACAATTGCTCCATGTAAGCTTGGTGAACAGTGACCGGGTATTACATTTTTAATTGTAACATTAATGTGACAAGATTCACAAAAGTTCCGTGTGTGTGCCCTGGACACCGATAAAGGATGGCGGGTGTTGTTTGCCAGTGGCAGCAGTGCCACCACGTGGCAGAATAATAAATGACCTTTGCCGTCTGGGGAGCCTGCCTGAGTAGAAATTATTATTTTAAAAAATTTGACTATCTAATTGGCTTTATTAAGTGATTCATGAATTGGACTGCATCCCATCTAGCAACTAGAAGGGCATTCCCAAAATTACACAGTTCTTGAAAAAAAATTTTAATTGGTATTGAGGGATTCATATTATATCAAAATTTGTACAGAAGGGAGACTTAACAAACTATAGAAATGATCCCTGAAAGTATAATCTTCAGAAGAGAGACTTTTAAATGTTTAAAATGGGTAAGATCTGCATTTTCTTAAAAAATGCGACAACGCTGTGCTAAGGTTTCCCTCCGGCTCTCTGAGCAGCTTCGAGTGACCGCTGGGAATTAGCCCCAGCAGGGAACTCTTGCCAGCAGAACCCCCACCCCCCTCAACAGTCTCTATAGAGCACCCTTCAGGTGATCTTTTGTACTCCCCTAAATATGCCTCTGATGTAGATTTTATTCATTGTCACATATGTGAGTGCCAGCATGGTGCTTACTCTGTTCTAGGTACTGAAGCTACAATAGTCAACAAACTGGACTAAAATTTGTCTCCACTGATCACACTCTGTTGTAACACATCTGTCTCCTTTATACTCTGAGGTCATCTGACAACACAGACCCGTCTCATCCCATCATCACTGGAACCACACCATCTACCCACTGAGTTCCCCAGTAACAATTTCAAAACTCACTTCAAGATGACTATATTTATTAGGACCATTCCCACCCAAGTTTTCTGGTGGGATCAGAGCTGCGCCTGTCAGCCAGGGACAAAACACAGAAGTAGACGTTCATTTTGTCTTGTGGTCCATAAATAATGGCCCTCCAAAGAGGTCCACAGAACCTTTTTAATATGTTAGTATATATGGCAAAAGGACTTTGTTAAGGTTTTTGAAATGGGGAATTATCCTGGATTGCCATGGGGAGCCCAATGTAATCACAGGGCCCTTGAGCAGAGGGAGGAAGAAGTTAGGGAGCAGGTACAAGGATGGAAGCAGAGCTCAGAGAGGAGGAAATGCTACACTGCTGGCTCTGAAGATGAAAGAGGGGACCACGAGCCAGAGAACTCAGGAAGCTGGAAAGGGAAAGTATATGGATTCTCTTCTAGAGACCCCCAAATGAACAGGCCTGCCAGCACATTTGGACTTCTGACCTTCAGAACTAAGGTCATCAAGTTGTAATGTAATATACATATATTATGTATGATATACATGTTGTATATGATATATGGTGCTCTAAGTCACCAACTTGGTGGTAATTTGACATGGCAGCAACAGGATACAAACATAGATTCCTACCTGTCCTCCCCTAATCACCTCCCCTACCCTCTGCCCCATTTTCCCTTCTGCAGAAAGCAGGATATTTGTAGTTTGTTCCTTATTTTCTTGAGTTATGGACTTGTCCTGGGTTTTCTTAACACAAGTCTGTAACTATGTTCCTCTAACAGGGCTGTCTAACCTTTGGCATTCTTTGGTATATCCTGGAGTCCTTGAGTTTTCTATGAGAATTAAAAATTCTGTATATTCAGTTCCAAAGTTAGATAAAAGATTAATATACAATTCAACTTAAGACCCAAAGGTCAGCCCCACCCTCATAAGAACACTAAAAGTATTCTCATTAAAGTCAGGACCAGGACCAGGACCAGGACCAGGACCAGGATATCATTAGGCACACTCTGCTATTAATTATGCTGAAGGTACTGGCTAATGTCATTACACAAGGAAAAATAAACCAAAGATAGAAAAAAAATGGGACAAAAAGAGGTAAACTTGTAGTTATTTCCAACTGATATGATTGTATACCTGAAAGCCCAATAAATAAATAAATAAATAAATAAAACTTGAAAAAGAAGAAAAGTAGGCCATATTCTTTGATCAGAAGACTTACCATTATGGGAATCAAACTTTATGTGTTTAAGACCACTGCATTTCGACTTCTGTTATTGGCAACCAAATAAAATTGGTAAGAGAAAATCTTGTTCATTTTCTCATTATAAGTTCATTCTCCACCCAGCCTTTTTTATCACCTGGTATTGTCTCAAGTGCTTCACTCTTCAAAAGGATATTTAGGCCACCCACTGGTGAAAGGCAGGGCACAGGCTAAGTGAGGCCTGATCTCCAGGTGGTCCAAGCTAAGCCCACCTTTGGATTGCTAGGCCATGGTAAGTGAGAACTCCCTAGTTGTAGCTCTCTGCTAGCTGTCATGACTTGCCATGGGCAACTTAAGTCCTCCTTTGTCTTTGTCACACACACACATCTAGGCCATGCTAGGTTTTATAATCTTTTTTCCCTCTTCACTCGAGGTTATGTGTATTGATTTTTTTCAAGAGAGACAGGAAGAACACATACACACACACACAAACATCAATGTGAGAGGATTTTTTTCAAGAGACAGGAAGAACACACACACACACACAAACAATGTGAGAGAGAAATATGGGTCAGTTACCTCCTTTAGATGCTTGGACTAGGGACCAAACCTGCAACCTAGGCAAGTGCCCTGACCAGGAATGGAACCTGCCACTTTTTGGTACATGAAGTGATGAACTAGCCAATTGAACCACCTGGCCAGGGGTCATTATCTCATTTTTACAACAATTGCTACATAGTAGGAGTAATCTTCCCACCAGGATCACAGTTAAAATCACAATTTTTATTATCTTCAACATGTTCCTAGACTGTCCTTGGGCTATAAATGATTTTGAAAAAGTAATACTAATTGCTGTAAATTGTATGATTTCCTTAGTATTTACATGTAGTCCCTTGGCAACAGTAATTATGAGTCTAATTAAAATGTTCAGATTCTGTAAAATTCCACATGTACATTCATGCTATTTCATCCTCCTTAATTCGTAGTTTGAATAACAGGGCCAAAATTTCATGACTTATAATGTATTCAGGAGAACTCTGCTTGTTGCCATGATGGTGAGTTTTTAAAAGTATATTTAATGAGGCCTTAATAAAGACCTACATATTAATTCTAGTCAGGTAACGTTAGTCTGACTTCCTCTGGAGCTTTACTGTATGAGTAAGAGAGGGAAGGAGCTTTCAGGGTAAACATTTAGTAAAAATTATTTTAATGGGAAGTACAACTTTAGGGATTTGTTTTTGTTTTTATTCTATTTTTTTATTTAATTTTATTGTTGTATTACATCCATCCCCGTTTTTCTCCCCTCTGTCCCCCTCCCCACCCACCTACCCATTCCCCCCAACGACTTTAGGGATTTGAATAAAAAGCATGCATATGTCACTTTATAAGAGATAGAATCAGCCTGTAGCATTGCCAGAACATGACTAAGCACAGCTAATTCCACTTCTCCCTTCCTGTCAACTGATCATTTCACTTTCTAAGCCTAGACTGCAAACAGATGATTAAGATCTAAGGTGATGAGCATCTTGAGTGGGAAGTACAGGTTCCCATGGATCAGAAGCAGTCTCTAATGTAGGCTTGATGGTACAGGGAGATCAGTAAAGTCCTGGACAAGTACCATCTATAATAAGAGTAGCAAATTGATTAGATTTGCAAATTAGCAAATTAGAGGCCAGGAGGAGGGTGGGGAAGAAGCACAGAATTGAAAAAGTGTGATAAGATCTGAGACTGAAAATAAATTCAGGCCCTGGCCAGGTAGCTCAGTTGGTTAGAGCATCCTCCCCATACACCAAGATTGCAGGTTCAATGCCCGGTCAGGGCACATATAAGAATCAACCAGTGAATGAATAAATAAGTGGAACAACAAAAATTGATGTCTGTCTCCCTCTCTTCCTCTCTTCCAAGATCAATAAATAAAGATAAAAAAAAAAAAGGGCAGTAAGTTCAATTGGATTGGAGGTTGCAAAGCATTTGTTCCATTTTAATTTCAATGTATAACACTTGTCACTTTCTAATTCTCGTTTAGGAAAAAAATTGTTTTTTTTTTTTGGCTATGTGTCATTGTCTGTTGTTCCACCCCTCTCCCCTCACACTGTAGCCCTAGCCTGCTGATTCCTCAGTGCCTGGCACACATGACAGTCAACATTTCCGGAGGGTCTGCCATGTGTGTCAGATTCTGCTCTAGGGGCTTCCCTCACCAGGACCCCAGCCTCCTCTCCTTCACCCCCTGAACACCACCCAAACAGACAAAATTCTACTCCTTCAAAGTTGGTTCAAGTGCTTCCTTCTCTGTGAAATCTACCCCATCTCATTACCCAAGCCCTACCCTCAGAATTAATTACTTCCTTCAGAGATCCCACAGCTAATTATCCCTCCTCGCAGCATCCATTTAATCGTGCATAGCGTTAGTTTGCTGTTCCCTTCTCTTGCCCAATCCTCATTAAGTTTTAAATCATATAAAAACAATATATTTTTACTTGTCTCTGTAAGCTTTGGGCAGGCTGTTGCATAGATGAATTAGAGAGAGAAGGTCGTGAAATTTTTTTCATTCCTTCCCTCAGTCTTCAGGGCCATCTTTTAACACTTAAATCTGATCATGTCACAGTCCTACCTGACCCTCTTGCAGGACACTCTATATACTCCTAACAGAATTCCAATTACTAAGCATACTGGTTGCCTCAGGGCCCTGTGTGAACTTGCTTCCCATCCATCTCTCCAGCCACATCCCTCCCAACACCTGGTCTAATAAAGCGGTGACTACCCAGAAGCCTACTGATTCACACCACCAGGCTTTTTCAACTACTCCCTATGTACGGTGTTCCCTTCCACTTATGTGATTCAACATGAAAATACTCGATTGAAAAATGTAGTTTTTAAATAACAATTTTCAGGTATGCTGGATTTAGAATAGTGTTTATGATTTTCTCTTATTCATCCCCTCTCTGCAGGTACCGACGCATTCTGTAGGCGCCGTGAACAGTCTATCGGATACCTTCACTGCAGGAATCTCAGGTTAGGTCAAATGCTCCTCATCTCCCTTTTCTGGGCGCAATTCTATATTCAGGTACCTTGGGCAGCTTACAAGTTTCCCACCAGGGTTTGCGCTCCCGAGGAGGTGCAATCAAGGTCTTTATCCACCGAGCGCTGGGTCCTCTGCGTTCGTGCCCGACTCATTTTCTCAGTTGAGGTAAAATCCTGCTCAGCTGATCAATGGGTTTCTGCCTTAAGGAGACGTTCCCTCTTTGCCAGGAAACACAGCTGGCTGGCAGTCATTGGGGGTTGGCTCTTGAAAAAGAGTTAAGTATCAGCTGGCCCTGAAAGCCAGGACAAGAAGATGCTCTCAATTTCCGGGTCTCATAACACATCCCACATCCAGCAGCCGAGACAGCCGAAATACCAGAGTAGTGGGCGGGGCCGGGGCAGTGCAGCCGCGGCAAGTCACGTGCGCGAGAGCTTGCATTTCCCTGGCTCGGCAGTTGACTATTTAGCCTTGCAGGCGCTCTGGCGGGCTCCGCTGTGATCCATTCTCTCGGCTCTCGACTCGCTCGAGCTGTAGCTCCTGCGGCCGCCGAAGGAGGGGCAAAGCTCAAGATGGCGGACAAAACGCCAGGCGGGTCGCAGAAGGCCAGTTCAAAGGTAATTTCTTGGAGGGTTTCGTAAGTCAGTGAGTTTCTCACTGCCTTCTGGGGCCTGCAGACGCTTCTGGCCAGCGGGAGTAGACTGGGTGGGAGTCCGCGCTGTGGTCGCGATGGTAGGCCGGGGTGCGGACGCACGGCTGTGCGCAGATTGAGAGGCCTGGTATCTCCGCTCAGTCTCAGCCCGGATTTGGCTCGAGACTGGCGGGCCTAGGGGTGGGGTGGCTTTCCTGAGTATTTCGTCCTACGCTTGGCATTGGCGTGAAGTCAAGGATTTAGATTGAGATCCAAAGCGGTGATTAGGCGCTTCTGTGTTCTCACCTTATTGCGCTGAGGCCGCGGGGTCAGCGCCTGCGATAGGCGGGAATCGCTTTCCGGTGATTAAGTCCCTGCTCCCCTTTCCTCGGTTCTTTGGCTTTGGATCTCACGCTTCCGGCCTCAGTTTCTTTCTTGCTCTCCTGGGAATAAATAACCTGTAGGGCCGCCAGTTGTGAGGGGAGGACCAATAGTGGAGGAACGCGGGGAGGGAAGTGCAGAGGCGGCGCTGCGCTTGTTTGCAGTGCCGCACCACTTGGGTTCATGCTCTGCGCTCCACACGTGGTCTTACCATAATCCAGAGGAAATAGAAAATGAGCACTTTAATCCTGAGCGCAAAACCGAGGACTGGGGGCCTTCTGCGTCTTGGAGTGTTCCCTGAAAGGGAACTTGCGTGTACTTGGAAGCTACCTTAGATTGTTACTTCATTGCAGTTGAGTTTACAGGGAACCGTGTGCACGAATTGTGAAACCGTTGAGTTGTAGTAGTTTAGTGTTAGTTGTGTTTAGCAGCATCAGGTCTTAGTTGCGATCGTGGACGGTTCATTTAATCGTTTTTTTTTTTTTCCTTTGAGTTCTTCCTTTTGAACACAATATAAAAGGTAATAGGTACTGCTCGAAGTAGTTAAGCTTTTTGATGGTGATGTAAGTCGTTGTGTAACGCTTAAAGGTTCTAGGGACTGTTACATCTTAGAGTGAGTGTAATTATAAGTTGGTTATTAGGAAGTTAGGGCGAGCCTGGCGTTTACAGTTTGTTCTCCCAAACATAATAACCCATTTTGTACTTGCTGGCTCAGTTTCTAATAAAGCATATTTTATGCCATTTGATGAATGATGTTTGTAATTAGTAATGACTTTACCAGACAGCCTTTAGTTATGTAGAAACTGTGGTAGAGGACCGGTTTTGGGTGCTTTACAGTTTGCATTCACTCTGTTGTCATTTTCTTCCCTTCTCAGTACTTTTCCCTCGGAGGAGTAGGGGAATAGTTGGGTGGGTACCTTACTGAACCTCTCTCTCAACTGACTCATGACTAAAGCTAGATAAATTCATAATAACTCACACATAAGCTTCACAATTTTTGTTTTTTTCTGAAAGCATTATTTTAAGTATTTCCTATTTTGAGGCCTTGCATACATTGAAAACATTTTTTAAAAACATTTTATTTATTATTTCCAGAGAGAGGAAGGGAGAGAGGCAGAGAGGGAGAGAAACATCAATGTATGGTTGCCTTTCACCTGCTTCCAGCTACGGACCTGGCTGGAGACCTGGCTTGCAACCTGGTTATGTGCCCTGGCTGGGGAATCTAACCAGCGATCTTTGGGTTCGCAGGCCTGCTCCTTATCCACTGTGCTACCAGCCAGGGCTGAAAACATTTTAATGCCGTGTTCAGTGTTATATAATAGTACTTCTCATGGCTGTGTGTGACTTACCCATAATTACGTTGTTGGATCTTCCAGTAATCTTTAAATATATTGCTATTTAGATTATCATCAGTTGATGCCATTAAGAGATTTTTCTACTGATGTCTGTAAAAGGAATCAGAATATCTCAGGACTCAAAAGTTACTGACTTGACTAAATACGGAGGCTGCAAAATGTGGACACATCTTGGATGTTAATAACAAACTAGATTTGGATTCAGATCCTTCTTTGGTACTTAATTATATTTGCAATTTTAAGGCAGACTGTGTAAGCTCTATAGAGTCTCAATGTTCTCTTTTGTAATCCTTTTTACAGGGTTGGTGTAAGGACTAAATTAATGTCTACAAAGTATATAATGTTAGTTCTTTTCCTTTTTATTCTTAGAGGAAATTAAAAGTACTTTTCAAAATGTCAGGCTAAATTCTAAACCTGAGATGAGTCAATTAACTATCATAATGACTCCCAGATTGTTGCTTTTTATTTTTAACATAAGTCCAGAAATGATTGGAGAGAGTATCAGATCATTTTGGCTAACACTACAGTATTTGGAATTCCTAGCCTTGGGTCTCTGGTTTGATTCCCTTCCTCTGGTTACAAGCAGATGAGTGACATTATACAATACAATGGAGTGAAAAGATTCTTCTGTTTCATGCTCATTCTTTTTCTGGTACTTAAATTCTCTTTGATATGGGGAGGAATGTTTGTAAATCATATTTCTAGGCATTGAACATTTTAACTTAAAAATGTACAGCATACAAGATTTTTGCCTTTGATAATGGCAGAATAATTTGATGAGTCTTAATTATAAAATAGATGAAATTAGGTAACCTCTACAGTTTCTTCTAGCTTTAAAAATTACATTTTATGTATGCATAGTCAAGTAACTTTATATGTAGTTGTCCCCAGTGAAGAGATCCTGTGCCCTTTTATTTTCTGTGTAATTTTGCAATCCTTCTTTTTTTGAAGCCTGGCAAATATAGGAATACAGTAAATATTTTAGGAATGAGCTAAAATTTTCCTATGCATTATTCCTGTTTATCACAAGACTAAAATACAGCTTTTGGGGAGAGGGCCATGTTGGTTATAGCTCTGATTTTTGAGAGGAGAGGCAAGGAAAGCGCTTATAATTATTTGTTTATAAACTTGTTAAACATGTTTTCTTAGAATTTAATTATTATTTTGATTTTGACTTTTGTTTGCTTGCTCAGCAAAAATGAGGATATGAAGAGAATGTGATACTTTCTTTTCTCTGCATGGCTTGTGCTGGTAATAGTACTAATATTGAATTGTGTGCCCTGTTATGGCACTTTCACAACACTTGTTTTTTTTCCATTGTGTCAAAAATTGGGTAAGATAGGTAAGTAAAGAAAATACTACTAGCTTTCTTGACATTTAGTCCTAAGTTGGTTTTGGGAACAATTTTGGTTGACAGTTTTCATTCAAATATTTCACCCGTAAGAAATAAGTAAAATGAGGATCCATTCAAAGCTTGTGATCCTTAGATATTTGATATTGTCTATGTACATATTTTTTTTGTGGTGCCTGAAGATGTGTAAGATTTAAATATGAAAATCTCCAAACAAAACTGAATCTTGAAAATTAGACTCCAGTTTGAATTTAAACTGAATTTTTATTATAACATGGTCATAACCTTATCTTACAATATAAAGTGGTTAGCTTTATGAGCGGAAGATTATGTTTTTGGGTGGAGAGTAGAATTATGAACTTCCATTTTCCTTATCAGTGCTTTTTAGAAACTTCAGTATTTGCATCATTGGTGCATGAATATCACTGTTGACATGGGCAAAAGATATCCTCTCATTGAACTGAATTAATAGTTTTCAGAAAGCCTCTTAATTATATTCCCAAAGCTTTGTTTTTTCTGGAAATAAGCCTACAAAAGATACCCATTTGCCTTACCACACCCCATTTGGAATGCAAGTTGAAGACTTCTGCCTCTCTATCCCTTTTTACAAAGAGCATCAATTTTGAAATAAAAATAAAAGTTTGGTATGCTATAGTAAACTCAAGAACACGGATATTAGAAATAATTTGCCTCTTATGCAAGTATTAAGTAGATTTAACATTTTATTACACACCAGCTATGTGCCAGATATTTTGCTGAAATAACTTTTGAAAGCAAGATAATTTGCTTATAGCACTTGAAACTATTTTGTACTGTTAGAACTCTCTGAGGAGTTCCATATATTTCACTAGATCTCAGTTTAGATAAACTACAGGATATTCAAAATGTAGTTACAACTTTTCATATATTGGTAGTGTTTTAAAAATAATTTCAGGTTTGTTATTTAACTTTATTGTACATGGTGTATGTCTTAGTGATCTTACAGAGGGTGGGATAGGTGGATCTTGGTTTGTCTTGGGGAGAAGTATTAAGCCAGGAAGCTGCTCAATGTCAGTGAGGGAACAGAATAGGATGTTGACAGTGTGGAGTGCGATTTTGTTTGGGTACTTGTCGAAACAATTTAAATCAACAAGTATATTGAGGCTCTATCAGTTGCCCATCTGGTGCTTGATTTTTGAGGGGGGAAAACATTAAATATGACCCTGCCTACTTTTGGGGAATATGCTGTATAGTGGAAGAAGAGAATCAACACATTTTAGTACAAGGCAGAGCTTTGTATAATACTCAGAAGAACCTGCAAGTTTAGGGGAAGAAATGAGAGTTGGTTTAATTCCAGGGCTGGGGAATCTTCAAGTGCACAGAGGAATTTGAGTGATGGAGTCCTTTTGAGACAGTGAGAGTTTTGAAGGATACAAATAAGGGGTATAAAAAAGAGATAGATGAGGTGAAACAAAAATAAAAATAAATTGCTGGGAAATGGATTGATAAGTGGTCTGTTTGGTAGGGTGCTTGCATATGACATAAGGCGCTGAGGTGGAAGTGTAAGTTTTACCTAATTGTGGAGGGCTTTGAATGGTACAGAATAAAGTTAGCCATGGAAAATTTGAGACAGGAAAGTCCTTTACAAAAGCTGTTCTGGGAGTATAGTTTAGGAAGGATTTGGAAGTGAGGAGGAGCAGTTTGAAGATTATTGCAGTGC
This sequence comes from Noctilio leporinus, assembly GCA_004026585.1. Lineage (NCBI taxonomy): Eukaryota > Metazoa > Chordata > Mammalia > Chiroptera > Noctilionidae > Noctilio > Noctilio leporinus. The sequence goes on from PVIW01006512.1 coordinate 49,178, forward strand.
TGATAATTGAGGATTGCTTCAAAAATCTCACTTCAGATTTTTTCTGGGAAGCGTTTCCTAACATCTTCTGCAACTCCATTAAGATTTGTCTGTGTTCTTGTGGCATAGCCACATTTTTACTTGGCTCTGTTGTTAGCTCCTAATGAGAGGAGCTATGTGTTCTTTTACTTTATATCTAATGCAAGGTACAGTACCAGTAAATGGTTGCCCCATAAATGGGTGAATAAAGGGAAGATCTGAACCACAGGGGTGTCTATAGAAAGGAAAAGGGATCTTTGGAGAGGAGCTAGGATGAACAAAATTTGACTCATTGGTTACAGGGGTTAAGAAAGGAGGCCAGGATGACCCTATTATAAGGCTGCTGCTGCTGACTAGCACTTACTAATTAGGTAGCTATTATGTATCAAACACTGTTCTAAGTGCTATACCTGGATTTATCCTTCACAACATTCCTGAGGTAGGTGCTATTCAGCTTTACACATGAAGGAACTAGGCCCAAGATGACAAATTCTAATTCCAGAATTTGTGTTCTTAACATTTTACTACTTCCAGACCACCCACTGTCAGCAATAAGGTCAAGAGGACAAGATGGTTTGTGAGGAATTTTAAACATGCTGTAATGCATTGATGGGTTGCGGGAATAGTTGAGAGCAGGCTGGGACCTATGAGAAGGATCAAGGCTGAAGGTGAAGAAGGGGGTCTTCTCAGTGCAGCAGAGGTATTGATTTGCTCCCTATGGGAGAGATTGTGACACTTTGTGAGATGCAAGTTGATGCTCTAGAAGATTAGAGGAGAAAGAAATCTGGGAGACAAATGGGAATGGAGAGTTGACTACACTGAATGGCAGGCAGCATTGGAGGGATGTTACTGTGGATAGTTTGCTAATTTGAAAATTTAAGATTGTGAAGACCTTTCACTTGAACTAATGTAGGAGCATCCAGGAAGAAAAAAAATAGTTTTTATTCTCAGCCACCAAGATACAGGGTAATATGGCATAATTGTAGTTTGCTTCACCTTTATCTCCTTAGCAGCCCTCAGAATGATTCTTTTTCCTTTTAGATTTTCTTACTGTCCTTCACCACATCTGTACTATGCTTTTCTTACCCTGAGATAAATTTCTGTTGTGTTTGCTTCTGTTGCCACAAACAACTTTATTTGCTGTTTTTTGCTATTTATATGCTCCTTTATTCTGCTGCTTTATTTCTTGCTTTGGGTCTTTTCATTTAGATGAAGAATTGTGTTACAGACTTCTGAGATCTTTAAGCATTAATTTTGTGTAAGCTTAAAATAAAAACCTAAGCCCAAGATACATGATGTAGTTCAGTTCCAGGTTAAGAAGAAGAGGCTCAGCTTCTGAAGTAGCATTACATTTACTGTTTACCTGGACCACTATCTTTAGAAGTTGGCTATTCTTTTAAAATCATATTAATTACTGTTTGAATTTAACTTCTGTATCAGTGGGAAATGTCTGGTTTGCAGTAAATATGACCAGGGCCATAGTAGGTTAATTGAAATCAGCTGATGCATCTCTTAAGCCATGCTGTTATTTTTAAATCCTGGAAATGACTTGGATGTGGTAGCATAGAAAATAAAAGGAAGGCCAACACATTCTTAGTTCCTCTTGATGCTTATTCTTCTTGAGAATTATTTTTGGCAATCTTCTTTGCCCCCTTGCAAAGATTTCCCTTTGGGATTTTGAGCTGTCAAATGAAATTATATTAGGTATGCAAATCACTTTGGGTATAATGGATATTTTCTTAATAATGAGTTTTCCCATAAGGAATATGATGAGTCTTTTCAAAAGGTAGCCTGAATAACTGAATACTTATGTATAGTTCGTGTTTTCTTCACATAGGTTATGTATGTATATTTTCTTTTCTAGCTGTTTTATATATTTTTTGTTACTGTTATGATTAGGATATTATTTTTGTTACCTAGCAGGTTAATATTGGTGCGTTGGAAGACAGTTGAGTTTTCTTTCTCCCAGACCGTTCTGTCTTTTGATGAACTTTTTTCCTTTTCTAAGAAAAATTATTTATTCTCTTTACTTTTCTAACATCTAAGTATCTGCAAATGCACACATTTCAAATTGTGTTTCAGTGTATTTCACAGAGTTAATTTAAATATAAAAAAAATTCTTTTAGACCATCTTGTCTTTTAAGAAAGTTTAGCTGGTAGAAAAAAAAAGTGGATGAGTAGGATCACAATGAAATTTGGGGACAGAAAAATGATGGATAGAAAGACTGGAGATGGGAGGTATCTTGGTGCTTGGTTATTTTGGGCTGATTTTGACTAGGACCCAGTAAAGTGGAGTTCAGAGGAAAAAAATTGATTCAGTATGAAAATCCGATAAAGTAATACTGTGTGTTTCCATATGAATCTTACTATTTAAATGGCTTTGCAGCTTGCCTTCTTTCTCTTTCAATGAAAGTGAAAACCCAATAAAATGTATGCTGTATATAATCTGAGAAAATAATGTGAAATGTTGAGAGCTGATGTTGTTGCAAAGTGCCTTGACTTGAAGACCGTTAAGCCCTTGTGCAATAGTCAGCAACGGTGGCATGCCCAAGTGGAAGCAGCCCCTGGCCCCAAGCTGCAAATGGATGCCTGTAGGGGACTTGAAAATAGAATTTTGTTTTTCTACAGCCGAATTTGTACCTTTTGCTAGATATCAAGGGTTTGTTTCTAAGTGGATTTTGTTGCTATTAGCATATCCTTATATGACTTTGGGTGGTTGGAGGAAGGAGGGGAGGTTTCTTTGTTGTGGAGTAAGTTGCTGCTAGGTCAGTGTTGCAGCAGTGAACAGTGTATTTTATGACTGTCACTTGTATCATTTTAGGAATATATACATTCTGAATTTTAAAGAATGGATTTGCACATTTATTATAGATCATAATCTTTGTAGGTTAACGATTGCCCTTGTTTAGTTTTATTAGCTGAGAAGAAATTGCTTATTTTGGGGAAAAAAGTCTGAAAACAATTGAGTGTGAGAAATACTTGTTAGCATAGCAAGACATTTTTCTGATCAGTTAATAATTGACTTTTATTTTTCATATTTGCAGACCAGATCATCAGATGTTCATTCATCTGGATCTTCAGATGCACATGTGAGTATAAAAGACAATCTTTATCTTTTTCTTTAAAATTTAATTTCTCTTTGTTTATATCTCTACCCTTATTTAACAAATACAGTTATGATGTATATGCCTATTTTCTTTCACCTTTTTGTTTGGTGCCCTCCTTTTGTTTCATTCACATAAGTTGGCCCTTCAAACCATGTTAGGAACCTAGTAGGTTTCTTTCTTTCTTTTTTTCATGTGTATAAAATTCTGTACCTGTGTAATGTGTGCACTTGTATATTGACTGTGGAATTGCATTATAGAACTTAATTTTTTCTCATTGCACAATGTACCTATTGGACGTCCCTGCATGTCAGCCAGCATGGCTCTTGTCTAGTCTTTCTACCAGTGTCGTAATGTTCTACAGGGTGAGGTACAGTCATTTATTAAGGTATTTCTCTGTTGATGGGCATATACTTTTTGTTTAAAGGGTTTTAATATTTTGAATAGTACTGCAATGAACGTTCTTTACGTATGTTATTACGTAAAGTGTGGTTTTTCAGACCCATGAGAGTCACTGAGAACCTTGCAGGGAGTCTGTAAGTTCAAAAACTAGTTTGCAGTAATGCTAAGACATTATTTGCCTTTTTCCCTGTGTTGACCTTTGCATTTATGGTGAAAAAGCAATTGATGGGTAAAATGTTGGCACCTGAGCATAAATCAGGGCCATGTTATCAAAAATACTAGTAGTCATTGTATTCTTTCCACAGGCATAGTAAACATACACTAGTTTCTCTTAAGAATGTTCTTGATGAAGCAGTAAAATTACTCATATTAGTTTTGGCCCTTTTGTATGAGTCCCCTCCCCCGCCCCGGTCTTCAGCTCCTCTGTATGAATCTTTTTAATGTTGTATTCGATGAAATGGGAAGTACTTACAAGGCAGCTCAGTTTACCAAAGTGTGATGTTTGTCTTGAGGAAAAGTAATTGTGGGATTGTTAAAATTGAGAAATGAAACTGCCTTCTTTTTTCATAGAACACCATTTTTATTCTAAGGAGCAACTGACAGAATATGGTTCATCAGACTTGGGTGTTTGGCAGATATTTTCTCAAAAATGAAGGAAATGAACCTGTTACTTCAAAGTAAACAGCTATTTGTTACTGATACAAAATTTGACTATACAAGTTGGAGAGTTATTGAAAACTTACCCTCCCTATACCTGAAGACTTTTTTTGATGAAATTGGTGGTGATACTAAGGGATGAGAGTTTTGATAATTTATAATTATGTGAATATTTGGAAAATTGAGTTATTTCTGGTTTTCAGTACTACATATGTGATTTTTAAAAACTTGTTTTCTACCCTGGCTGGTGTGGCTTAGTGGGTTGAGCATTGGCCTGCGAACCCAAGTGTCACTGGTTCGATTCCCAGTCAGGGCACATACCCAGGTTGCAAGCCAGGTCTCCAGCCAGGTCCCCAGTTGGAGGCAGGTGAAAGGCAACCACACATTGATGTTTCTCTCCCTTTCTACTCTCTCCCCTTCTTCTCTCTCTAAAAATAATAAAATCTTCAAAAACACACCTCCCCCCCCAAACTTGTTTTCCTTTTCCTGAAGATGGATGCATCTGGACCCTCAGATAGTGATATGCCAAGTCGGACACGACCTAAGAGCCCAAGAAAACATAATTATAGGAATGAAAGTGCCCGTGAAAGCCTTTGTGATTCTCCTCACCAGAATGTCTCAAGGGTAAGTGTTGATCAAGATAAGTATAGTTAGTGATTTTAATCTGCTTCATTCAGTTTGGTGGTTGGATAGTTAATTTTGTACTTGTTACATCTTGTACTATTTGAAAATAGCATTCTTTGTTGATAATGAATACATTTAAGTTCATAATGATAAATTTAAGTTTATCCAAGGAAATGTTTTTTTTTCGCTCATAAGTGAAATAGGTTTTATTTAAAGTTTAAAATTTTATTACAAAACAAAACAAGGAGTGTTTTCAGTGTAAAATGGTTAATGGTCAGATTTATTGTTTCCCCTTATACCAAACATTTAATGAACCAGGTGCTAAATGCCATTCACTGGAAATACACAGATGATTAAAACACAGTTCTTGCTCTCATAGAGCTTATAGGCTTGCCCAGGCTATTTATTCTGGTTGATGTATTGTCCCAGGCAATATGAGAACACAGAGAAGGAGCTCCTTTACTACATGTGTCTGAAAAGTCCTTTTTTTTAAATTTTAAATAATGTTTTCTTGTGATTAAATTTGGAAAATAAAGAAGATAGTTAGCTAGTATTAACATCGATAACACTTTCACTTTTCTTGTTTAATATTTCTTAGCACAAAAATATTTTTACTTTGTTGAGATCCATTTTACAGGACACACTTAAAAAGTTTTCAGTTCTAATTTTAAAAATTCTCACAAATGTTCTGTAAGTAAACTTTTTAATGAATGGTTGTATTTCTTTGTGTAAATGTTTCTTCGTTTTCTCAACCACTTCCCTGTTGGGCTTAGCTCTTAGAATATCAATAAAATTTGACCCAAATGTTTTGTTTTGTAAAATTATATCTTTCCTGAGTTTATGTAATTACATAATTTTTAAAAACTTCTGAAGTTGAAACCAAAGATGCTGACTGAAGGATGGCAAAACATTTTTCTTTCTATCTGAGAGAAAAGTCTATTTTGAGCCTGTTACTAAAACCAGGTATTGACGTTTAGGTTACAAAAAAAAAGTTTGTGGCAATATTACACTTTCATTTTTCATGAAAAAATAGTTTGTAGCAATATTATTCTTTCATTCTGCATGTCTCAAGAGCAAACCTTTTAGTAACTAGGGATTGATGAAGTCTAATTTTGCAATTGGTTAACTTCTCATATTAGTAGGTGCTAATTTAATTGCAGATTAATATTAAGGTCGTATTTAATAAACATTTCTTTTGAGTTATGAATCAAAATCTAACATTCAAATACTAACTGAACAACTATAGGCCTATAGTTTATTCAAGCTATATTTCAGAAGGAAATTGCTTCTACGTTACATAAAGATTTCATTAAAATACTGTTTCCTTGGAAAATGAAATTATGTTCATAAATGTCAGTATTGTTGACAAAGAATAGTGAATTAAGATTTTGTACATATATACAATAGAATATTACTTGATTATAAAAAAGAATGAAATCTTACCATTTGTAACAGCATGGATGCACCTAGAGTGTATTATGCTAAGTGAGACAAGTCAGAGGAAGACAGATGCCACATAATTTCATTTACATGTGGAATCTGAAGAACAAAGTAAATGAACAAGCAAAATTGAAACAGATTCATAGGTACAAGGAATAGGCTGATGGGAACTGGGTGAAAAAGCTAAAGGGATTTAGAAGCACAAATCGGTAGTTACGAAATTGTCATGGGGATACAGTGTATAGCATAGGAAGTACAGTCAATAATATTGTAAAATTGTGGTGCCAGGTGGGTACTGAAAATATTGGAAAACAGACAATTGGAAAGAATTGACAGGAAAAAAAAAAGAATGAAGTGATTTACTGAATTATACAAGAATGCAAATTGTAGTACCTGAACTGGTCGTTATAGATGGTATTTTGATTTCTACTACTGAACTATGGAAATTATGCCTCCTTCTCCCTACTCTGAACATCTGTTGTGTTTCTTTTGCTCAGAAACATCTGTGCTTTCTCTCAAGTGCTTTTATTCTTGCCACCGACAAGCAAGTTGAATGAAATTTGAGGCCTTTTTACTTTTTTTTTCTTAATGGCTTTTGTAAGTTATTGACCTTTGTCTAGGAAATGAAGATATTCTTTAATGAACATTCACTTCAGAATTAACCTCAAGGTAGGCAGGTACCTGGTGTTCAGAGTACTCTCAGTTTTTCTTATAATGATTTTTTTTTTAAGTCACCTGTTCTGAAATTTGGTATATCAGTTGAGCTTATCAGTTGAGTTATAGATAGCATTAAGAATGTATATGTGAAGGTATGCTTTTTATTTCTTTTCATAGCCTCTTCTAGAAAACAAACTTAAAGCATTCAGTATTGGAAAAATGAGTACAGCTAAGCGAACTTTAAGTAAGAAGGAGCAAGAAGAATTGAAGAAAAAGGTAATGTTTAAAATGTGTTTTGAGTTATCCTTGGAAACAAATATATCTAAAGGGGCAGTAAGTGTATGGGCACTTGAGAGCTGTTTTTTAGAGACTTTTGACTTCCAGGGTGTTTTCAGCTGACACCTCCAAGTCACATCTGTAACACAGGATATAATTAAAGGAGTCCAGCTTCTATGTCCTCCACCATTTTCTCTCTACTATGTAACAGTTTTGATTATTTTCTGGTCATTTCTTTTTTGTAAGCAAGTATGTACACGTAGATTTACCTACTCCTTTTCTTAGATGCACGGTAGCATAGTATACACAGTATACTTTTTTCCATTTTACATTATATTATTATATCTCTGATTGCTGCAAGTGTATTGAAATACTTATTGTTTTGTTTTTAATAGCTGTGTGGATACGCAATAGTTCATTCAACTGAAAGTCTCTTGAGAGCATTTGTGTTTTGGTTTCAAATAGTGCCTTATGGGTAGTAGTATACATTTGTGTGGGATTTTTTGTTTGGTTTTGTTTTTGTTTTTTTGATAGTGTTTCATTGGGATATATACCTGTAAGTAAGGCTACACTGGGTTGATAGTAAATACATAAATGTAGCTATGCTAGATATTGTTAAATTGTTCTCTCTGCTGGCAGGGCCACTTTACATTCCTGTCAGCAATTTCTGAGAGGTGGTTCCCCCATGGTCTGTCAACAGAGAATCTTATCGAAGAAGTTTTGCCAGCAGTCTGCTAGGGGAAAATAGTATCTCAGTATAGTTTTAAATTTGTATTTCTCTTATAAGTAAGGTAGGACAGCTTTTCTTGTGTTTGTGTGAACTGTCTCTCATAACTAAAATAATCTTTCTAGGTTATCTGTATTTTAAGAAACTTTTGTATATTAAGTGTATTACCACTTTGTATATGATAAAAGGTGCATGGCTTTGCCTCATTCATCAGTTGTCTTTATTTTGCTTGTAGTGTTTTTTTCATACAGAAAGTACTTACTATTATGTAATCAGTTCTGTCAACCCTTCCTTAGGGTTTTTGATTTTTCAGTCAGCTTTTTCTAACTCTCAGCTTTATAAAGGGATCTATTCTTTTTTCTAGTACTTATATGGCTTTATTTATTTATGTTATTATTATTACTATTTTTAAGATTTTATTTATTATTTCCAGAGAGAGGGGGAAGGGAGAGAGGCAGAGAGGGAGAGAGACATCAATGTATGGTTGCCTTTCACCTGCCTCCAGCTACAGACCTGGCTGGAGACCTGGCTTGCAGCCTGGTTATGTTGCCCTGGCTGGGAATCGAACCAGTGACCTTTAGGTTCACAGGCCGGCACCTTATCCACTGAGCCACCAGCCAGGGCCCTATATTATTATTTTTAAATTTAATTTTATTGTTGTTGTATTACATTCATCCCATTTTCCCCATCTTCTTACATTATTTTTTTAATCCTCACCTGAGGATTGAACCTGCAATCCAGACATGTGCCCTGACCAGGGATTGAACCGACAACCTTTTGGTGTACAGGACAGTGCTTCAACCAACTGAGCTGTCCCACCAGGGCTGGTTTTGTTTTTTAAAAAATTAAATTTGATTCATTTGCACTTCTACTTGTGTATAATGTGAATAGTTGGTTCATTTTTATCTTACTTTCAAATAGCTATCAAAGTACCCCTGACTATCATTCAATGAAAAGTCCATCTATTCTTCACTGATTTGAGATTCCACATTTAATGAATGCTATATCCATAAGCTATTGGATTTATTTCTGTATTTTCTATTCTATTTCATTAGCCTTCTTAGTAATATATATGTTTAGGATATATATATATATTAGGATATTTAGTATAGTTATAGTGGAAACTGTTGAAGTTCTGAGCTCCGTTTTTAATGCCACATGTCTGGAGATTAGGCTGCTTCAATTTCTAATATTTATGTTTTCGGTGGTTTATGAAGGAAATCTTTGTAATCACTGAATTAAATTACTGTGCCTTGGAAACAATATAAACATTAATAGAATAATATATTTTGTATAGTCAAGTGTCATACAGTTTTACCCTTGAATTGTCTAAACAAATTTACTTAGTGGATTCTTTCCTGGTTCTACCAATTATCAGTAGTAAGAGCAAAGCCTGTTAGTTTCAATGTTAATTAATATCTAATATCTATTAGGGTTTAGCTGTTAGGACTCCTTAACCTGCTTTCCCCACTGTAGGGAGAGGTTTCATTGATGAGTTTAACCTTATGTATAATAATAATTTTTATATTGTGATATTAATACTCATGTGAATTTAGGAGGATGAAAAGGCTGCTGCTGAGATTTATGAGGAATTTCTTGCTGCTTTTGAAGGAAGTGATGGTAATAAAGTGAAGACATTTGTGCGTGGAGGTGTTGTTAATGCAGCTAAAGGTAAGTGTGAATATTATATAGCCCTTCAGTAAACCCAGAAAGCCTTGGTTGAATGGAGGCAGATTAGTATGGAAGAAGCTTGCTTTTGAATTTAATGTTTCCTTTCTATTAGTACCCTCTAGTGGTGATAATAATTAGCAAAATAAGTGGCCAAATGTGGATTAATGAGAAATTGGAGCCAGATACGTTTTAAAAATATTTACTATAGTTTTTATTTGTCTAAAAGGTTTTATTCTTAGAACGTGAGGGAGGATGAGAAACATCAATCAGTTGCCTCTGGTGTGTCCCCCAGGTGGGACCTGGCCTATGGCTGAGGCATGTGTCTCCACTAGGAATTGAACCGGCTACCTTTTGATTCTCAGGACAGTGCCCAAACTACTGAGCCACCCCAGTTAGGGCTGCCTTCCATGTTTTAAGACAGTAGAGGACTCCCTAAGAATGTTAATATATTTAAATAGCTTTCCTATAAAATGATTAAATTAGTATTTTTGAGAGTAGGGTATTAATATTTGAATTTTACTACATATTTGGCCAGTAGTGATTATCTTAGTACTGAAAGCATTTTATTATTATTATTTATTTAAATAAAAATAAGTAAATAAAATCCAAATAACATGAAATTAGTACTGAAACTTAGTATTTTACATTTCAGAAGAACATGAAACAGATGAAAAAAGGGGCAAAATCTATAAGCCATCTTCAAGATTTGCAGATCAGAAAAACCCTCCAAATCAGTCATCCAATGAAAGACCACCATCTCTTCTTGTGATAGAAACCAAAAAGCCTGTAAGTCTTACTTAAATAAGTGACCACAAACATTGAGATGACACTGCCAATTACTGGGTATTTTCTATACTTCCACTGTAAGCAGGACTTTGGTTTCTTTTAAATTATTTTGGGAGTAGGTGTTGAGTTTTGATGCTTAATCTACCTAGGTGAGAGACAATAAATTAGAGTAGGACATGTAGATAAAAGTGTGTGCTGTTTGAGCAGTGGGTATTCGCTACTACTATACACATAGCATATTGCTAGATTACAGTTTATTTATAGCTTATAGCAGCAGGTCCCTCACATTTTTGGCAGTGGGCACTGGTTTGTGGAAGACAGTTTTTCCACAGACTAGGGTTGGGGTGGGATAGATGGTTTGAGGATCATTCAGGCACATTACATTCAGGCTCACCTGCTGCTGTGCAGCCTGATTTCTAACAGGTCTGGGCTGGTACTGGCCCATGGTGCAGAGGTTGGGACTCTGGCATATAGCGCATGAGCATATTTCCTGAAATATGCTCATGTGCTATATGTAAAATAGTAGGATTGTATTTTTAAGTAATTTTGAACTTAGGTATTTAAAATATATCAGCATGTGTAGTATTAGTTGCTTTCGAATACTAATGTACTCCGACCATGTGTATCATACCTGGAACAGTTTTGGAATTTACTTGGAATTGTTTTGAGACACTTAAGTATTTTCAATGTTAGAAAAGTTTTTATATTTTGAGGGTGAGGTTTTTATGTGGGAAGGTAGATAGATGCCATTTAGAATCCAGTTTGGTGAAGAAATATGATTACATTGAATAATGAGGCCGATTATTTTGGTATGACTTTTTTTTTTTTTTTTTTTTTTTTAAGATTTTATTTATTATTTCCAGAGAGAGAGAGGAAGGGAGAAAAGCAGAGAGGGAGAGAAACATCAATGTATGGTTGCATTTCACCTACCTCCAGCCATTGACCTGGCTGGAGACCTGGCTTGCAACCTGGTTATGTGCCCTGTCTGGGGAATCGAACCAGCGCCCTTTGGGTTTGCGGGCCAGCGCCTTATCCACTGTGCTACCAGCCAGGGCTGGTATGACTTTTAAAATAGCTCTGAAAGCAGTTTTGAAAATAATAACAGCTTTATTGAGATTAATTCAAATACCATAAAATTTATCCTTATAAACTATACAATTAAGTGACTTTATATTTTAGTATCTTTACAGTTGTGCAGCAACCATTGATCTCTAATTTCAGAACATTATTATTATTTCAGAAAAAAAACTAATGCCTATTTTTTAGTTGTTGCCAGTCCCTGGCAACTACTGATCCACTTTCTCTTTGGATTTGTCAGTTCTGGACATTTTCTACAGATGGGAGTCATATAGCATGTGGCTTTTTGTGTCTGGCTTTGAGGCATAATGTATGAAGGTTCATCTATGTTGTAACATATAGTACTTCATTCCTTTTTATGTTTGGATAATTTTTCATATTATGGACATACTACACATTGCTTATCCATTTATCACTTGATGGACATTGGGGTAGTTCCAGTTTTTGGCTATTGTAAGAATAATGCCACTAAAGTCTTTTGCATATAGGCTTTGTGTGCATGTATGTTTTTAGTTCTCCTTTTTGTGCATTCTGCACACTGACATAGAAGTAAAAGAAAATGACTGAAACTTAAATATGAAAGAGTTCTTTACAATTAAATCCACAATTTATACATTTATTTACATGCCAGTGAAAAATCACCATGATTATGAAATATGACAAATTACATATTTTTAAAAAAGGGGAGGTCTTATAAAAATATATATATATTCAAGTATGAAAAGTACTCTACTCCTGATGTCTTCACATCCTTCTCTTCGGTGTGCTTATAACACATTGTTTTCTCAGGTAAATGTATCCTTATACTTATTCTTCAGTTGTCCATTTATATATTCTTCTGTCTGCTCCAAGGCTACATTCATGTAGCCATCCAGGCAAGCCAGGACCCCTTGATAATCAACTCCAGAATTTAATTTTACTACAACTCGTCTTCAGTGATTTGCTTTAAGAAATCATCAAGGATTTCCTTTTGCAGACTCATTTCAGCAATCCTGATCAGAAATTTGGGAAGTAGGACACTTGAGTTCTAATCACAGCTCTGATACTTAATTAGCTGTTTGTCTTGGATAACTCATTTCACCTTTTCAAAGCCTCAGGTTCCTCATCTTGAGGTTGGGACCCAGATTCCTCACTCTAGGCACCCCATGAGCCCGGCCTCCGCCCACAAGGGTATGAAACTTAATTATATATACCGAGGAATGGAGTTGCTTGGTCATATGGTAACTATTAGTTTAACATTTTTAGAACCTGCCAAACTATTTTCCGGAAGAGCTACACCATGATAGTCCTATCAGCAATAGGTTCCAATATTTCCATAACTCATCAATACTTGTTACAGTTGTCTTTTTAAAATTTATTATCATCATCTTAGTAGGTATGAAGTTGTACCCATATTTGTATGTACATGTTTAAGTATATTTTATTGATTATGCTGTTACAGTTGTCCCAATTCCTTTTCCCTTTCTTTCCCTCCACCCAGGTTCCCCCTTCCCTCCCTCTACCCCATCCCCCTTAGTTCATGTCCATGGGTTGGGCATGTAAGTTCCTTGATTTCACCCTTATATTTTTAACTTACTTCGTCTATCTTGTACTCACCAGTTATGCTTCTTAATCCTGGCACCATTTTCCCTTTTCTCTCCCTTCCCTCTTCCAACTGATAGCCCTCCCAGTGATCTCCATACCTATGATTCTCATCCTGTTCTGGTTGTTTAGTTTGTATTTGCTTTTATTCCTTTTAGGTTATATTGTTGATAGTTGTAAGTTTGTTGTCATTTTATTTTTCATAGTTTTGATCTTCTTTTTCTTAAATATTTCCCATTAACATTTCATGTAATAATGGCTTGGTGATGATGAACTCCTTTAGCTTTACATTTTCTGGGAAGCACTTTATCTGCCCTTCCATTCTAAATGATAGCTTTGCTGAATGGAGTAATCTTGGTTGTAAGTCCTTGCTTTTCATCTCTTCGAGTACTTCTTGCCATCCTTTTTTGCCTGCACAGTTTCTTTGAAGAAACTTTGTAGTCTTACAGGAACCCCTAACTCTTCTTTTCCCTTGCTCCTTTTAAGATTCTCTCTTTATCTTTAACCTTTGGCATTTTAATTATAATGTGTATTGGTGTGGTTCCCTTTGGGTCTAGCTTGTTTGGGACTCTGTGCTTCCTGGACTTGTATGTCTATTTCCTTTGCCAAATTAAGGATATTTACTTTCATTATTTTTTCATGTAAGTTTTCAATTTCTTGCTCTTATTCTTCTTCTGGAACCCCTGGGATTCAGATGTTGGCACATTTAAAGTTGTCCCAGAGGTTCTAAGCCTCTCCTAGTTTTTTCAAATCTTATTTCCTCATTTTGTACTTGTTGACTATTTCTTCCTTATGTTCCAAATCATTGATTTAAACCCAAGTTTCTTTCCTTTCACCATTGGTTTTGTGTAGATTTTCCTTCATTTTACTTAGCATAGCCTTCATTTATTCCCTTACATGATTGTTGTATTCCAGGATATTTCACAAGTCTATGAGCATCTTGCATCTGATAGGTTGGCTATCTCCTTGTCACTTAGTTCCCTCTTGGGATCTTGATCTGTTCCCTCTTTTGAGCCATAGCTCTCTGCCTCCTCATCTTGATGGGCTCTTGTGTTTGCCTCTGTTACATAGAGCTGTTGCACGAGCCTTAGGTATTCATCAGTATAGGTGACCCGCTTACAGGTGACCATATTATGACGCTATACGTGGGGGACGGATCTAAGAGGGAACAGTGCTACTTGTTCAGCACTTGTCTCTCTTCCAGGCATCCCTCTTGCTGTTTCCCTGGTTGTGGTTCCCAGAGTGGGTGGGTTTGCAGATATTCTCGGGCTGTAGGGACCTCTAAACAAATAGTCTGCCGAGAGACTGGCAGTTTCTTCCTCTGCCCCAACTCCCAATGGTTTTCACAGTCAGAAGCAATAAAGTTTTATTCCACCCCCCACCCCCCCCTTAAGCCAGGCATTCTGGTCTGGTGCTCCTCAGGTGTTCCTCCTTTTTAAAAATGTGTGTGACTGCTTTCTGCGGGTGGACTACAGCTGCTTTCCTACCAGAGCCGCTGCACCACCAAACTGCATCCTTTCTGTCCTGGCTCCACCCTTTTTACCTATTTGGATGAGTATTTCTTCTTTATATCTTTGTTCATTGGCTTTCCATGCAGCTCGATTTTCTGGAAATTTTGGCTGTCTCTAGTTTTGAGGTGGATGTGTTTCTTCTTAGTTGTGGTGGGCTATGCAGTGTGTCTGCCCTACACCTCCAGCTTGCCCGGACATCCTCCCCCATTTGTGCTTTTGATTATACTTCTCTAATGATGCTGAACATTTTTGATATACTTGTCATCCATTTGTAGTCTTCTGTGGAAATAAATGTCCTTTCAGATTCTTGGCATGCTTTTTAATTTGCTTGTTTTTTTTTGTTGTTGTTGTTGGATTGTAAGAATACTTTATACTTTCTGGAGTCAAGTTTCGTAATAGTTACATGATTTACAGACTTTTTTCCCATTCCGTGGATTATCGTTGCACTTATTTATAGTATCCTTTGGACCACTAGAATTTTGATGAAGTTCAGTTTATTAAAAGCCACTTGTGCTTTTGATGTCATGTCTAAGAAATTGTTGCCCATTTCAGGGTCCTGAAGATGAACTCCTATGCTTTTGTTTAAGGATTTTATAGTTGTTAGCTTCTACATTTAGGCCTATGAACCATTTGAGTGGATTTTTTTATATAGGAGTGTGCAAAGGTAGGTTTATAGTTTGAGTATATGAAACTATTCTTGCATCATTATTTATTGTTGTATTATTTATTTGTATTACAACTGTAACTCTATCTTTGTCCACCCCATATGGTGTGGCGCAAGTTCCAACTTCGTTCTTTTTTGCATGTGGGTATTCAGTTGTCCTAGTACCATCTGTTAAAAAGGCTATCCTCCTGTGAGTTATTTGGACACTTTTAAAAGGTTACACCAACAGCAGTTTTGGAAGTAGTTTTGTCAAAGAAATTCCAATTACTGACTGTTTCAGTAATTATCCTTCCAAGGTTATTTGTTTTGAAAAGTGCATATTTTTGGTAGTTGTTCATGGGTAGTTCAGTTATAATTTCATTAATTTTGCTCCCTGTTCCCTTTAACATAATATTCAGGCCTAAGTTATCGCAGGCTTTTGGGGGATAATGTTAGTTGGTGGTTGTCATTTTGTTTTTAAAATTGTTAAATTCTTAGTTTGAGAGAACAGCAAGGGAAACTGATAATAAAAGCATTAATTTTTTTGAATTTAATGAACAGATGGATGTAGTTAGCTACAGAGTTAACTTGTGTTTGTACTTGCATTAGCTTTTGTATAAAATTGCCGGTCAACAATGTGTTAAATAATTAGAACATAATTGGCACTAAAATAAAAACTATTTAAAGTGATTATTGAACCTTTAGTTTTGTTTGCCCTTCTTTTGTTTGAAGTATAACTTGTCATATCCTTCATAGCCACTGAAGAAAGGGGAGAAAGAAAAGAAAAAAAGCAATTTGGAACTCTTCAAAGAAGAATTGAAACAGTAAGTTTTCTAGTGCTGAGAATGGCCGTCAGAGGTATCCTGAGCTGAATACTTAGAGATGGCAGATAGGAAGAATCGAGCATACCAGTTAGTTACTACTAAGTGGTTTATTATGAGGCTTTTAAAAGATATTATAGAGGTATTTTGTGGGGTATATTTGAAAATGTGTTAGCATTTCATCTAGCATCTAGTTTGCTGGTGTTATGTGGATGCAATTGAATTGATTAATGGCCGGAGTCCTGTTTGCAGTGGAAAAAAACATAGTTACTGAAATGTATGTAGAGGTGAGGAATAGTCAAACTTAGCCAAGAAAAAACATATTCTTGGTTTTAATGTTGAATTTCTTCCTCACCTTAAACATGGGCTTTGTATTTCATTGTACAATGCGTCAGAAATTTTCTCATAATTCTATTATAACTGAGAGACTTGAATCTTAATTTGAAGATTATACCTGGATAAGTTCTGTTTTTAAAGTGTGAACAAACTAATTTTGGCTCATTATTAGTGACTGTAAATATTTTCAACAGAATTCAAGAAGAGCGCGATGAGAGACATAAAACAAAAGGCAGGTTAAGTCGGTTCGAGCCTCCTCAGTCAGATTCTGATGGTCAACGGCGTTCTAGTAAGTGACATCTGTTTTAATGTTTATATTTGTGATTAACTATTCTAAAAACTAATAATTGTTTTCTTTCTTTTAAAGTGGATGCGCCTTCAAGAAGAAATAGATCATCTGGTGGTAATACAGTTTTTTGCTTTTTTAATTAATAGAAATTATCTAGACTTGTATTTTTCAGGTTATAATTTTTTTTCTCTGCTTTAGTTCTTGATGATTATGCACCTGGGTCACATGATGTGGGAGATCCGAGCACTACTAATTTATACCTTGGAAACATTAATCCGCAGGTAATTTTAGAAAAGTAAGATGAATGTTGGCTCATATGCTTTTATACTTTTTGAAGAAAACTGCTTCGTTAATCAGTAAAATAAAGTCAAGAATCTGAAGTAAGCAAATTTGAAGGAACTAGAAAGTCTAAAGATTTTTCCTGGTATGAGTCGAATTATTTTACAGTACTTCTTAAGGGCTTGTCTCCTCTTTCTGTAATTGCACTTTACATACTCTGAATTTGAACTGTTTTACTAGATACTGATTTTATTATTTATCACCTGAGGATATGGCTGGACAGTGGTGGATGATATTCTTTTGAGTCTACCTCTTGCTAATGCATACATAGCTTGCTTCCTTAGGGATTTCCTTCACCTTCCCTTTCCTCCCACCCCATAACAACAAGCTAGTATTTGTACTTTTTTGTCTTTAATATTTTTAAAATTCTTTGCTCAACATCAGAGTTAATTGTGTTATGGGAAATGTAGTGGCTACATGTAGCATACTCTTTTAAATCTTTTTAAAAAATTTTTTAATTTTAAAAATTTTAATTGATTTTAGAAAGAGGGAAAGAGAAAGAGAACCATCAGCTTATTCTTCCACTTGTTTACGAATTCGTTGGTTGCTTCTTGTATGTGCCCTGACCAGAGATCAAACCTTCCATCTTGGCATATTGGGAAGATGCTCTAATCAACTGAGCTACCTGGCCAGGGCTCATAATACTCTCTTTTTAAAAATTATATATATTTTTGGACCTTATTTTATATTTAGTGTTTTCTCTGTTCTTGATTACACTGGTAGCTGGGTGCTGGAAAAAGAAAAGGTGATTAGATCCTTTTTTTCTTTTATTGCCAACAAGTATTTCCTTCTTAACTTAAATGTGGTCATTGTTATTGCTGTCTGAAACACATTGCTAAATGTGTAAACAGACTTATTTTAGAGGTAAAGGTATGGTTTTGATTTCTCCAGTTACCCAGCCAGCCCCTTCATTCTGGCTACTAGTTTACATAAAAATAGTGATTTTATGGTATGAAAAGCTTTGTGAATGCCCCATGGGGGCAGGATTTTATTTGTGTAGAGAGCCTTGTTCTTGAGTGGGAAAATGTAGCATTAATATGCCTCTTCATTTTGTAAAAACTACTTTGCTTTTTGTTGCATAGAATTCCTTTTTTTTTTCCCCTGCATAAAAAACTCTTATGACTTTTAATAGATGAATGAAGAAATGCTGTGCCAAGAATTTGGAAGATTTGGACCATTAGCCAGTGTGAAAATTATGTGGCCTAGAACTGATGAAGAAAGAGCAAGAGAGAGAAATTGTGGCTTTGTGGCCTTTATGAATAGAAGAGATGCTGAAAGAGCTTTAAAAAATTTAAATGGTAAGAAAGTTATTATTGTTCATTTATCAACTTTAGACACTATTTGTTGTTGTTCTAGAAAGTATTAATAAAAACTGTAGAGAAAAAAAATGGACCAGAAATGGAAAGGTTACAAATTAATTAAAATCCCAGAAATCTTTTGTTTTCTGTTGTGAGTTATTACTAAGATAACCTTTCTTTTCTTTCATATAGGAAAGATGATTATGTCTTTTGAAATGAAGTTAGGTTGGGGTAAAGCTGTGCCTATTCCTCCACATCCAATATACATTCCGCCTTCTATGATGGAACACACGCTTCCCCCACCTCCATCAGGACTGCCTTTTAACGCGCAGCCTAGAGAGCGGTTAAAAAACCCCAATGCTCCCATGTTACCGCCACCCAAAAACAAGGAGGATTTTGAGAAGGTAATTTTAAAAATGTACATAGGGCCGCATATATTTGTAAATACTAAATCTGTGGTAGTATTTCTTTTCAACAATTTTATAGAAAATGTGTAATTCTGTTTGGCATCTCTTAAGTAGATGTGTTCCCTGCCTTAGCCCATGGAAACCCTGTTTGAAATACTAGGTCTTATTGTTGTGGCCACCATTCCTTTTTGATCACTTTTAAGTCCCTCATTTATCCACTCTTGTATCCTGATTTGCTTAAGTACAGAATCTAAATTTACTTTATTCTGAGAAAGTGATACTTTGTATTCAGTTAAGTGACTTTTCAGTTAGAAGGACCTCCTAAATAGTTAAACTGTTTTTGAATGGCAGCTAGCTACCTTAGTTCTCAAGATCTGAGGTATTAGAATATTTGAGAGCATATATGGTTTTTAAAAAAACATTAGTAGAAGCAAAGGGTGAGTATTTTCTTTTTATTAAACATAAAACCAACTTAATTTCAAGTTATAAGAATTTGTTGGTTGCATTATGAATTAATGAATTAATTACACAAAATGTCAGGGCTGGTTTTAAAGGCTTGGGAACAAAGTAGCAAACTGTATTACGGTCAGAAGCAAACAGCTAATTATTTCACAAATTAAAACCTTGATCTGATAATTCTCAGTGTAGTACCTATTTCAGTGCATTGATGTGCATTCTGATAGGAATGTTCTGATTCTTTGCATTTGGTGAACATTTATTGTTCACTGGACACATACATTTTGCTTTTATGTAATTGCTTAGTGTATAATTACTTCAAAAGCAGTGATTGCCTGCAAAACTTGTGATTAGATGTGTAGTATTTTCAATGCATATGTATATTTTTGCTTGTTACTTGTTAACAATACTCACATATTCTATGTTTATTATCTGATGTGACTTCATATACAGACTCTGTCGCAAGCCATAGTCAAAGTGGTTATCCCAACAGAAAGGTACATGTTTTTCTTTATTATTACTGATCTAAATATAGACAATATCCCCTTCTGAATTTAAAAAAAAAAAAAAATGGTGTTGAGGGAAAGGTGATATCTTGACTGAGCAATGGTTCATTTCTAGTACTTTCTTTGGGGATATTTAAAATTTAACTTTAATATACTGTGCAATTTTATGTCATTATCTGTTATGTTTTTATTATCACCATTGTAGGGAATTTTATAGCTATAGTAGTTAGAGTGTGTTTAATAGATTTAATCTGATGTTGTTAGTCTAATCATGTTAGATTATTGTGATGGGGACATAAAGGTTTTAAATGTATCTTAAATTTTAGATAATATAGTTTGATCTAATCCATTTTTTTCTTTGTTTCTGAATTGTTTGTGTTTAATATGCAACCTTTGTCTAGTTTCCTTATTGAAGGCATAGCTTTGCTTCTTTCTGATTGAATATAAGGAATTCCTATTATTTTTATGACCACTGAGTATATTAGAAACTTTTAAAAATGATAACAAAGGAGTTTGGAATTCTTTTATCCCCCCCACCCTTTTTTTTTTTTTTCCAACATGATGTTGAAGCAGAAGAATTCATGCTGTAGGTATGCTCTTGCTCAGTCAAGCTAAGCCTTTTCCCAAACACAGGAACACAACACTGGTTGAATAATAAATGAACACAAAAGAATACCAAATTCTCTTTGACATTGGCCTTGGTGAGCAACACCAGCTGAACTGTCTGCGGCAGCGGGGGACCAGGAAAACATCATGGGATGGATTGGGAAAGTATACAGTTTTTGACCAGACATTGGTACGATCGACTCCAATAAATGTGGTTTTATTATAACTGAGAAACATTTTTTTTTGTTGTTGTTGCCCAGAATAAGATAATTACCATTTTAAAATAGTGCACTTAAAATGTCACCTTTTTGTACTGCACTGTTTCATTCTGATAGAAAAGTCACCCTTTTTAAAGTAAGAAACACCATCCTTAAGGAAAAAGTGTGAAACATTTAATAATGTTCAGTTCAAGTTAGCAATACCTAATTGTCAAATTCTGATTTTAAACAATTATATGCAACATTTTAAAACTTTTTTTAAACTTTAAATTTTCTAAGAATAGGTATTATCAGTTACAAGCCTGTTTAAAACTATAGTGTTTTTTCTCCTTTCCACCGATAAATTGTTCACAGGAAAATATTTTGTGCATTCAAAAAGCATAGATCAAGTAGTACCTTTACATGTGGCTCAGTTTCTTTCTAAACAAAAATTTCAATACATTTTGCTAAAGTGTCTTGATTCACTATTAGAATAAATCCTTACAAACTTGCTAAATCATTTTTTCACCTCTCTTTCATACTTAAGTCAAATTGCTTTTGCCTTAATCTATGCAAGTTTCTGAATGTGTAGCATTTATCCACCTAGAAATTGAGGGTATATATTATGATACATTACATTTTCCTTCACTTTAATTTGACACTTAACCAGTGGGAGTTTTGCAACTGAATTATAACTTCACACTATGTCCCTTTCTTCAAAATAATATTAACTGTGGATCTGAGAATACATTCTCATTTGGATATCAAGAACTGTAAATTTGCAGAGCACTTCTTCTGTAAAATAAGAATTTTTAGATTTAAAACTATGTTTTTTAGCTTTTTTGTTTTAACAATTTGAAGATGAATCAATAGTTATTAAATATGTAGTTACTCCTTTGTAAAGATTTAAACTTTCATATAATTTTTTGGACTTGAGGACACTTTAGGTAGTCAAAAATTTCATTTTTTTCACTGTAGGGATTTTAGTGTCCACTTACGTAGGTTTGTTTGAAAACTGTGAGAAAATAATTATAATCACCTTGAGATAAATTATATTACTGTTCATGTACTCTGAAGCAGGCATTCTAGAGCCCCCCAGAAAACCCCCAAAACAAAAAACACCCTGCCTTATTCTATAACTATATATTTACTTACATTCTAGTAGTTATATACACTTAATTTCTTGATTTGAGCTGAGAATGCTAAAGGTGGTGTAATTTAGTGTGTGCCTTGTACAAGAGCCAATATCCTTTTGCTTTTCCCAATTACTGTTTGCCAACTCTATGCTAGTGGACTGGTAAAATGAAAAATCAGAAGCGGCTTACAATAAGTTGAATCATTTTGCCTGACATACTCAATGCCTAAATTCTGTTTGGAGTCTAATAAGGTATATTATGGTTTTAGGACCCAGCTTCAGATTTTAAAAATAAAGACTTTGTATGAGCCTAACCCATAAAATGAATGTATTGAAAAATTACATGTTTATTTTTGGCTTAAATACTGAAAAGTAATTGTTACGAAAAATGTGAAGGGCATCACACCATGTCCCTTATTTTGAAATATTTTGGAAAGAGGACTCCATTTACTTAAGGCTTTGGCAATATAATTGCTTCATTGATTCATAATACACAGGCAGAATTATACATGTGATGAATTGTGACTAGTTTGAATGTGGTCCAAAGGGATGTTGCCTCATTAAAGGTCTGATTTAATAAAAACTCCATCTGCTATATATGTACCAGAAAATCACAGGAGTTGGATGGGTCTTTTTATTAGGTCAGGCCTTATATTTGTTAAACATTTTTATAAATGATAGTCATATCATTTCAATACCACCACAAAGGTGCTTGGTTTAGTAATATTTTCTTTTAAAACGGATGTTAAGATTTTAGATGGCTACGTTAACATGTAAGCTCTAAGTTATTGATATTACATATTTGCAGCTTTCTAATTAGTTGTGATTCATAATTTAATGTTTTGCATTTGGAAAATGAAACTAAGTGGCATTTAGGAAATTTAAATTTTATTACTATTTTGTGATTTTCCACCCTCCCTTCACCTTGCCTCCCCCTCCCACTCCCCTGTCCTCACTGTCCCACTCCCTCTTAATGCACAAGGCATTAACATATGCTCCAGGTTACTTTTTGGTATAAAATTCTGTGTTAGTCCGCAGGGTAATTTTTTTCTGCACAATAGAATAACTTAGCTCAAGTGTAGTTTTATATAGTGGTAGGTCCTGAATCCATTTTCTTTAACTGTGTTGTTGTTGTAGGAATTTGCTCGCCCTGATACATCGAATGATAGAGTTTGTTGTACGTGAAGGGCCAATGTTTGAAGCTATGATTATGAACAGAGAAATCAACAATCCCATGTTCAGGTGTGCATTTTTTTAAATGTGATAAAATATATAAAATTCACCACTTTTATGTGTACAGTTGAGTGGCATTATATATGTTCATGTTGTTATGTAACTCATCACTTTCCATCTCCATCCAGAACTTTTCTCATCTTCCATAACTGAAGCTTTGTATCACTTAACCAACAACTCTCCATTCTCTTGGTCCCCCAGCTCCTGGTCATCATCATTCTATTCTGTCTCTTTGAATTTGAATACTTTAGGTTCCTCATATAAGTGGTATTATATAATACTTGAACTTTTGTGACTGATTTATTTCACCTAGCATAATGTCTTCAAGGGTCATCCATGTTGTAGCATTTGTCAAAATCTCATTACTCTTAAGCCTGAAATATATTACATTGTATGTATGTGCCATATTTCATTTATCATCAGGTAATGAATTTTAAAAATACTTTCTGCTTCATTTTTGGAATTAAAAATGTTCCCAGAAATAAAGTGCTTAAAGTTTCAGGTTATTTCTCAATGGGGTGAAAAGGCAATTTTAGTTATTGGACTAGAATTATCTTTGGTCAATTTTCCACCAGATTTTGATTTACTTAATTATATAGCATTATTTTTAATACTGTCTAGGAGGAAAATACATTTCATTATGCTTTTCAATGAAAGAGTCTTCCATAAGTGAGACATTATAGAGCAAATAAGGTTTATAGGAAATTGCTTATCTTCTGAATAGATAGGATATTTAAGATATTCATTTAACACTTAAGTAGTTTTAAAACCACTGTTTGAAATTGTATCTTGGGGAAATCTCTTAACCGTCAGGCACAGTAACTGATGCATGAGTGTTTAATAAAATTGTACCACTCAGCAAGATAATATGTACCTTTTTTAGTCATAAAAGCAGTCTGAGGAAGGGCATAGATGGCACATGACGTGAGTAAGAATTTCTCTTCAGCGATCTTGGCTTTTGGTTGTATTTAAAGCTAAATTGGCTAACAGTATTTCTCATTTGTTTATATTTACTTGAATACGGTTTGTGAAAAAACATGTTTAATTTGTTTTATTTTAGATTCTTATTTGAAAACCAGACACCAGCCCATGTTTACTATAGGTGGAAGCTTTACTCTATTCTGCAGGCAAGTAGAATCAATTACTTTGTTAATTTTGACTGAGATATTGGAGCTTTCTAATAATGTTCTGGGTAAATATTAGGGAGATTCTCCGACAAAGTGGCGGACGGAAGATTTTCGTATGTTCAAAAATGGATCCTTTTGGAGGCCACCACCATTAAATCCATACCTGCATGGGATGTCAGAAGAGCAAGAAACAGAAGCTTTTGTCGAGGAGCCTAGTAAAAAGGGAGCACTTAAGGAAGAGTAAGATTTTTTCCTTTATGTTATGGGTTCAGAAAGATTGCTTTAATTAATGGTCTTACTAACATATTAACCTTAAATGAAAAATTTTTTACATGTGTTTATGTTTACAAAGCATATCTCATCATATGCTTTGTAATTTTAAACATCTTAGCCAGTATAAATGTGTGTCTTATGGACCTTGACCTCTTCCTAGTGATAAAATTAGTGATGATCTTTTATGCAGTGATTCTCTGGCAGTGGGATACTTCAGGTTTTTTATAGAAATTATCTTGAGAGTCTTAGAATTCTTGCTCTGAATAAACATGGAGAGGAAAAATTGTATGGCTTAGTGAGGTCAAATGGTTGACTATTTAAAGCTTCTCTACAGTTTGCTGTATATGGCAACCATGGATGCATAAGTTACTATTAGTGCTCAGTGAGCTCTGGTCCAGTGCAGTTAACTAGCTTGAGAAGCAGAAACATCTTGTCCCAGGAGGCTGCTAAAGATGGAGGAGAGGCAGGTCCTAGTGCTTGGTGGCCGAGGTCATCTCCTGGGTGCCTAGTGGCCATTGTGGCTAAGCAGGTATTTCTGGACCAGAAGGTGGTTGTATGTTGTGAGGACATCAACATTTCTGGCAGTTTGTATAGAAACAAGTTGAAGTACCTGGCCATCCTCCACAAACAGATGAACAACAGCCCACCCCAGGGCCCTGCTTCTCCCCAGCTGCAGTTTTTGTCAGGCTGTAAGGCCTGCTGCCCCACAAGACCAAGTGAGGCCAGTCCTCTCTGGTGGCCTCAAGGTGTTTGATGGGATCCCACCACCCTGGGACAAGAAAAATGGTGGTTCCTGCTGCCCTCAAGTTATGCCTTTGAAGTCTACATGGAAGTTTGCCTACCTAGACCGTGGCTCGTG
Source organism: Noctilio leporinus (assembly GCA_004026585.1). NCBI lineage: Eukaryota > Metazoa > Chordata > Mammalia > Chiroptera > Noctilionidae > Noctilio > Noctilio leporinus. Next base: position 74,234 of record PVIW01006512.1, read on the forward strand.
AAATTGGCTGGAAGTACCAGGCAGTCACAGCCACTCTGGGGGAGAAGAGGAAGGAGAAGGCCAGCATCCAGGAAAATTATTTTTCCTCATATAAGTTCTTCAAAAAATATAACATATTCGGGTGACTTATAGAAATTGGATTTAACACAATTTCAATTATTTTACTGTTTAGATTTTAAAGAAATTAGTCTATGAGCAGAAACTATAAATGGCATTTGAAATTTGTATTTAAAAATAAAAGTTTCAAAATTTGTATTTAGACAGAGGGACAAATTAGAAGAAATCCTGCGAGGGTTAACTCCAAGGAAGAATGATATTGGAGATGCAATGGTTTTTTGCCTAAATAATGCTGAAGCTGCTGAAGAAATAGTGGATTGCATTACTGAGTCATTGTCTATCTTAAAGACACCCCTTCCCAAAAAGGTATGGGAATGATTTTTCTTATGGAACATTTAATGAAGTAAAAGGCAGATATAATTGACTTTTGGATTGAGATTCATTTCCTTTTTGCATGAACTTGACTGAAGAAATCTTTCCTGTGTATTTTTGTTATATTATTTGACATACAAGTTATCAACAGGTTGAAATGTAAATGAGTTACAAATTTTATCTGTGCAAAAATCATGGTTGTGGTGATGTTGAATTTCTTTATCACTATTCTAATAGTTATAGTCTTGATTATTAAGTTATAAATATTAGCCTTATGACACTTGAGGCAAAATAATTTAATATGGAAATTTTTTCTAGATAAATTGTTTGGTCATGGTTTTTATTTTTAATTCGTTTTATGTTCTCTTTTGGTATTCTAGATTGCCAGGTTATATTTGGTTTCTGATGTTTTGTATAATTCTTCAGCAAAAGTTGCTAATGCGTCATATTACAGAAAATTGTAAGTATAATGAGCTCAGAGGATTGTTAACATTCCAATAATAATAAATAATTTCAATTTCTTCGTAGTCACAGGATTTTCAAAAATAATTGGATTGCGTTTCATTGAACGAAACTACTTTAAATGAGCAGTAACTGTTCTTATTGCATAGTTAGTCATATATACGATAAATAAGCTGAAATAATAGCAAGCATAAAGGAAGAGAATAGGTAAACCATTAATTATAGAATATATGTTTTCTTCTCTGATTATCATTGCATTGTTGTAGTTCATTGCTAATGTTTTCCTAGGCAATAGGAAGTTATGTTGCTCTACTGTAATTAATCTATAACTCTTCTGTAATTCCCCAGAGTTCCTTTTCGGTGTTTATTTTATGAATTAAGGAAGTTTTTATATAGTGATTGACTCTGAAAGGAAATTTGGAGGTGTTGATTCTCAGCTCTGCTATTATTTTTTTTTTGCCTTGGAAAAGTCACCTAACTTTTGTTTCATTCTTTATAGAACAAAAAGAGATCATCTTAAGGGGCTCAGAGTGTCCTAGATGTAAAGTTTCTTGCTAGTCTGAGGAACTACTACATTTAACTTATTGTTGACTGGCAATTTTATACAAAAGCTAATGCAAGTCCTAACATGAGTTAACTTGTGTAGCAAACTATATCCATCTGTTCGCTAAGACTCTTGGGATTTTGCAGAAGAAAAATCCAGAATTATAGGACTTAAAGTGGTTCAATTACAGTTTTAGAACTAGCAATTCAATTACAGTTTTAGAATTTAAATACCTAGTTCTTGGTTTTTTAAAAAAGATTACTTAATTTATTTTTAAAGGTTTTTTTGTTTTGTTTTGTTTTTTTAATTCCAGTAGGGGTTTGATTAGCATGCTGAAATAGATAGGGATTTTTAAACAAATTGTATTGTAAAGAACATATTATTTCAATTTCAGTTTTGAAACAAAGTTATGTCAGATATTTTCAGACCTCAATGCTACCTATCGTACAATTCAAGGCCATTTACAGTCTGAAAACTTTAAGGTACGTTCAGTTTTTCTATTTTTGCCTTAGTGTTGTATATAAGGGCTGGGAAGCATATTGGGGGTCTGGAAAAGTACATATGACAAGTATAAAACAACATGTTTCAGAAATTGTTATAAAATGTACTGCATTGTTACTTTCATTATCAAAAAATACCTGAAATTTAAAAATATATTATCTAGTGTTATTTTGTCAAGTGTTTTAGCTTTAAGTCTTTTATTTAAATATTTAGAATATTAGTCTTCTCTTTTCACAAAAAACATTCAGAAGATCACTTGTTTTATAATGGCATACAATAATGAACCACCTCACAGTGGCAGTGGTTCCATAAGATTATAATGAAGCTGAAAAGTTCCTAGCCTGGTGACATTGTAGCCATCATAATGTCCTAGCACAGCACATTCTCACATGTTTGTGGTGATGCTGTCAGTCATGTAAGTATGGTACATACATAAAATTATGTCTAGTCCATAGTACTTGATAATAAGTGACTGTGTTATTGGTTTATGTATTTCCTGTTAGCATTATTTTAAAGTACTCTGTTTACTAAAAGAAAAAGTTTGCTCTAAAATAGCATGTTGTGTTATCTTGCCCCAGCCTCATAAATCTCTTGAATATCATTTTCTGTTGTGCTTGATTTTCTCATGTTTTGTGTGGTAGCTTGTGGTACAGGCTCGTAGCTCAGGAGCAATACGCTATACCGTAGAGCCTGGGTGTATACTAGCTGTACCATATAGTTGTGTGTATGTACACTGTGTGATGTTTGCACGATGGTGAACATGCCTAATGATGCATTCCCCGGAACGCATTCCTGTTGTTAAGCAGTCCATGATTTGTATAATTTTGCTGGATTAGGAACATAATTTTATTCATGTTTATCAAGTATATGTGTTACTAATTTTTACCACCTTGAGCTGCAAATCAGTGCTAAGAAAAGCCAAACAAAAAAACTGAATAATTGAATAATAGATATATGTACATGGGAAGACTTCAGTAAGGAATTTTTTAGCTTGGGGAGATGCCTAATTACCCATTTAGGGGATTGGAACAACTCTAAAGGTTAATAATTTTTTACCTTAAATATTGACCATAGTAGAGTTTATATAGAGTGGCTTAAAGATGAGACAGAAAAAATTATTAACCAGAATTAGGAAGTATATCATTGGACCATAAAGGAATTTGGGTCAAAATCTACCTACTTTGATATCCGGCTTTTATAAGTTTCTAAGATTGTGTTTCACAGAATGTGACCTTACGAGTACACTAGTGTATGGGACATTGGTCTTAGGTGATCAAGAGCAAATAGTAACTGTTTCTTTTTCATTATATTAATTTTAGGGTTTTTGTAAAATTAAAAGCTGTCATTAATTTGTTTAAAAACATGGCAATGATAGTTACTTTAAATTTTAAAAATGTTGAGGAAAAATTTAGCAGATCGTGATATTCATTCTCAGTAGATGAAGTTTGAGACATATTATCCTAAATAATAATTTATTATCTTTTTCCTGTTTATTTAGCAACGGGTGATGACCTGCTTCAGAGCATGGGAAGATTGGGCAATTTATCCAGAACCGTTTTTGATCAAACTACAAAATATTTTCTTAGGACTTGTAAACATTATTGAAGAAAAGGAGACAGAGGTAGGTTCTCAGTGTGTTTGTCTGATTATTTTATTTATTTTTATTTATTTACCAGAGAGAGAGGGAGAGAAGTGAGAAGAAGGGGATAGAGAGAGAAAGATAGGTTTGTTGTTCTACTTTTATGCATGCATTACTTTATTCTTACCCTGACTGGGGATAGAATCTGCAACTTTGGTGTTATTAGGACAATGCTCTAACCAACTGAGCAACTGGACCAGGACCTTGTTTATTTTAAAATTTATTTCTGGGGATGCTGTGATGAGGTTAGAGATGTAACATTTCTTTGTGAAAACACTCTTTACCACTAAGTAGTGGATTTTGTTACTGGAACAAAATAAATAAGTATGTATAAATGTATGTGTGTGTATGTATGTATATGGCATGATTTCACTTTGTTGGACAAAAGATAGCTGTATATTAAATATGTACATAAAAAGATGTACCACAATGATAGTGGATTTTATTCATCTCCATCATGTGCGTTTATACCTCCTCAATAGTTCTTGAATCCATCTTTATTTCTGTAATTCTAATTCAGCTGTCATGTTTTCGCTTTCATCCTTAAAAGATCCTCCTAATTGGCCTCCCTGCTGTTGTCACATGCTCCTTGTTTCATTTCTTAGATGTACAATGTTTCCTCCTACCATAGACTTTGTATGTTTCTGTCTCTTTTTGTAACATCTTTCTTCACCTGAGACCCTTCAAACCTCAGTTTAAGCAGAAGTTGTCTTTTCTGACCCCTGTATGTGAAACCTACCTATTATATACTCTAATAATATGATCTATTCTCCTTGTTATAGCAGGCATCCTAGTTGTAGTTATATGTATACTGTTGTGATTATCTGTTTGCCTGGCTCCCTTTCCCCCCAAATTCTAAGCTTTATGACAGAAGGGACCAAGCATGTTTTTACTAATTGTATCCTCAGTGCCTCACGTGGTAGCTGGCATCAATAAGCACTTGGTAAATATTTGATAAATAATGCATGAATGACTGCTGCTTCTTTGTTATACTAGTTGATAAAATGTATTCTTATGTCCTCACCTTGGACCTGGGAATGTGGGTATCCAGTTGGTTGGTTTGTACTGGATTACAAATGAATCTTTAGCAATAGGACTTCAGCAAGTTAAGGAAAATGTTACAATACTACAGTATGTGTTCCCATAGGATGTACCAGATGACCTTGATGGTGCCCCTATAGAGGAAGAACTTGATGGTGCACCTTTAGAGGATGTGGATGGAATTCCTATTGATGCTACTCCCATTGATGATCTTGATGGAGTTCCTATAAAGAGTTTTGATGATGATCTTGATGGAGTGCCTTGTAAGTTCAGGTTTCAGACTGATTAAATCTAGCTAATAAGTTTGATTCCAAAACGTTTTAAATTTCCATGCAAGCTGATATGGGAAAAGGTTATAATTCCTGGCTAAAGTGTGAGTCGTAACTTTAAAAAAAATTTTTTTGTTTTATTTCTGCCTTTTCAAAATTCAAATACCCAGTAATACAATTGTGCCATAAAAAAGGTTTTCTTCCTGGTCACATTTCTTTGTTGGGACAATTAGCCTGTTATATGAATAAATTTATTTTTGTCTTAATTGTCAGGAAACTGTAGGTAAAATTTTGTGCTCATTTAGATTCATAATCCCAGGTACCTGGTTTGATCAGTTCTGTTTTTATTATTAGTCTTCCTAGCTAATAGGTTCACTTTTTTCTAGCTGTTTAAAATCAGTTTTAGAAATAATTCAGTTGTCACTCCATTTGAATTATATTAAGATAGTGGACAATATTTGAAATCTATAATTTAAACAGGAAGTAAGGCCCTGGCTGGTGGCACAGTGGATAAGGCACCGGCCTACAAACCAAAAGGTCACTCGCTGGTTCAATTCCCCAGCCAGGGCATATAATGAGATTGCAAGCAGGGTCTACAGCCAGTTCCATAGCTGGAGGCAGGGGAAAGGCAACCATACATCAATGTCTCTCTCCCTCTCTGCCTCTCTCCCTTCCCCTCTCTCTGAGAATAATAAATAAAATCTTAAAAACAAACAAACAGGAAGTAAAGGTATTAAAAAGATTCTTTTCTCCATTTTGCTTGAAACAACCTTTATGTTCTGAGTTGATTCATATACTATTTAAAACTGGCTCTCAGATGGAGAGAACTAAATTAGTTATAATGTTTGTTTTTGGCACTAGAATTTCAGGTCACTTGTGACCTTATTTTACTTTTTAATGATACAGTGTAGCAGTTTTCAACCTTTTCATCTTGTGGCACACATAAACTAATAACTAAAATTCTGGAGCACACAAAAAACATCTTTTGCTGATCTGACAAAAAAAACCAGGTATAATTTTGATTCATTCACATTTGGACAACTATTATTTGTTTGCTGTTGTCATTTTTTTATTTGACAGTCTAAGGCAAAAGAGGTCAGTGCCCCTGACTAAATAGTTGGGCATTGCATGTTTTAAAAATTCTTGCGACACACCTGTTGAAAATTGCTGATACAGGGAGTACTCCTAAACTGTTTAATTTAGGTCATCCCATAGAAGTCAGGGTTAATGGCTTATCTTTCCTCAATAGTGGATGCAACTGAAGACTCAAAGAAGAATGAGCCAATATTTAAAGTTGCCCCTTCAAAATGGGAAGCTGTAGATGAGTCTGAATTGGAAGCACAGGGTGAGTACAAAACAAATTCTGAGCTTTAGAAAATGCAGCACTTAAAATTAATCATTGGGGTATCCTTGTGTGTTTGTGTCTGTTTTCCTTTAATGTTTTACGGTGTTTCAACCTTAAGATCTAGTGTTACCATGTTTTATGTCTAGTGGCTAAGTTCTCATTGTGTTTGCTGTTAAAAATTTCCTTAGATCTTTTAGTTTTTATGCTTATGAAAATAATTAGAGAAATCACTAAAAACCTTCCAGGTTAAAGCATTTCAGTAGAAAATGTAGATGGGAGACTGTAACTACTTGGAAATCTACTTAGAGTCAGTTTCAGAGAAACCAAGCTTTGACCTTCCCTCCCATAGTGCTGATTATTAGATCAGCCTTTCATACTTAGCCATGTTTCCTAGAGTTTATAATCTGTAATTGTTAATATTTGTAGGTTCTCATTACGTAAATCTTAATTATCCAGCACAGCAATAAGGATAACATTTATTTGTCACCTCATGAATTTGAATAAAATAATAATTATGCATGAGGAGGAAGGAAATAGATTTAGCATAGAAATGGCCATTCAAAGAATAGATAAAGGTAGATAACCTCTGTAATATAAAATTTCAGTTCTAAAGCTGGGTTTCTGCTCTGTTTCTGCAAAAATGCTAATTTATGTTATAGAATTACATCTTTTTTTCCTTCCATTCAGCTGTAACAACTTCTAAATGGGAGTTATTTGACCAGCATGAAGAATCAGAAGAAGAAGAAAATCAAAAGTAAGAATCTTAAGTTTTGAATATACTGTTTCTTATTCCAAATATGCTCCCTTTTTCGTTAAAAGGTACTTGAAATAATAGCGAAGAGGAAAACTTCACTGTTAAACTTGTTAAGAGGATCATTGTTAGTTTTCCATTGTTTTTCCAGTGAATAAATAGCTTTAGATTTCTGATCTTGCTACATCTGGTTACACTTTGCTTTTGAGTTCATTTTTCTATGCTAGGTATTACATTCTAACTTTGTAGTTACTAAATGGTCACCTGCATTTATTTTAAATCTTTGTTTTGACTTCAGAGAAAGTGATTATTAAGATGTGAATGGGAAGGTTATGCTTCTTTTCTTTTCCTTATACATTACTGGAAAAATACATATTGCATTCTGTCATGTTACCTAAATGTAAAAACCTAAAAAGAAAGGTTAAAAGGAAACAATTTTCCTTTAATGCATAAAGAAATTATAATTTTGAATTTTGCTCTTTTGTAACCACCCAAAAATTATTTTTTGCATTTGACACCAAATGTAATTATATAGACATCTCTGCTCACAAATTTTCCTGCAAGTTTATATTGATAGTTTTTAGGTAATACTTGACACCTTTTTAAGTCATTGCAGAGGAAGTTAATTTTTTTTTTTTAATAGGAAAAGAGGTGGTATCAAGAACAAAGCAGAGGTCTCAGTTTTGTAAATTTTAGTTTGTTTATTGCTCTCAAATGGAAGAGTGGACAAAGGAACCTTTGTGTCCCAGCAGAATTTGGGCATTTGTATGAATTCAACAAGTGGATATTAGTAGCAGTTAGATTGTTAAGGAAATGTGATTGATCAGTATTTGTGGAAACAGTTTGATACGAGGAAAAGTTGGCAACATAATTTCCATAAATGTTGGTATGATTAGAACGAGTCAGCAATGGTTATGACAGAATATTTAAGAAAAATACAGATATGGTTTGCTGATGGAAATAGCTACCTGAGGCTTTTTAGGAATATAGGAATTGGGAACAGTTCAGTCTGCTTTAGTCAGTGTTTTTCATAATCCTTTTTTTAATATCTATAATCCCATTAAACCTCTCCCCATTGTGGAATCACTGCTTAGAGAAGGAGAATGTATACTCACAAAGTGATTCTTTAATTTAGGGGAAAGTAAGGGTGGAAAAGCCATTGTAGAGTTCAAATATTGTTCCACTGGTTTTGTTTCTAAAGGTGGTATTTTTTTCTTACATCAGTTTTATATTTGTATTAATGTTTAGAAATGTGCATGCATTTTAGTATTGAGAGGAATCATTGATCCATATAATAAAACATAGATCACTGAAAATATTTTTTATATTTTTGATATTTCTAAAGCCTCTAAATAAATCATGATAAAAATAATTTTATGAAAGTACAAAGCAAAGTTCTCCACATAACTTTTTTGATTCTTGAAATTTTCCTGTGTCTCACTACTGCTCTCTAGTGGCTGAATCCAAGATGCCTTGTGGCTACGGAGCTGCTTTTTGACGCTAGTGATTATTGTATTTGTGGCAGAAATGTGATTTAAAAAATATATAGCACCACAAATGTTTTGGAGATGAGATTCAAACTAATAATATAACTTGATTTGTAAATAATTCTATTTATGTTTAGAGCCTTGAATTTCTATTTCTTTAAAAAAGAGTGAGATGAAACTATGATATCTCAGCCTTGAATTGGTAACACAAGAGCTGAAGTCAAAACCAGTTAGAACACACTGCTTGGGCCTTGGAAAATTAAAATAACAATTGTAAAATATTATATGTTTTAATTTACTGAAGTGTAGTGTAGCTCACTTAAAGTTTTAAAAAATGTGATTAATGTTTAACGTCCCGCCATCTAGATCCTTTCTCTGTATATATGAAAAACATGGACATGGACAATAGGATGGGGATTGACTGGGAGCAGGGGAGAGCAAAGCAGGAAAAATGGGAACAGCTGTAATTGAACAACAATCAGTAAGAGGAAAGAAAAACCCATGCACGTCAGTTTTAAACATAAATTATGTAATACTGTACATACTATTTCTGAAACCTATATTTGTCATTCTAGTGTCATGGATATTATTTCATTGTCAGTCTACATATTTATTTGCTCTGGAGTCATCTTATGTTCAAAAGCAGTCATTCAGATGAGTGCACAAGAAAGTTTACTAAGGAATATTTGAAATTTTGAAAAAATTGTCAACAGATGTACACACAGGCTAGAATTTAAGTATTTCCATTATATAGATACTACAATTTAACTGTGTCATGTCCTTATTGATTGACCCTTTCCAGAGTAATCCATCAATAAACATCTGCATTTTATATGTGCACATACACAGTTTAACCATTTACAAGCATCTGAAACATTTGTAAAAGTTTTATGCATAATAAAACAAGAAATTCTTGTGTTTTAAAAGTTAACTTAAAAGTGAATTTAGGAAGTTTCTTACAAACTAATGAAAAATATTGAAAGGTTTATTTCCAAAAATAATAGATACATTTAATAGTTGGTTTTGACTTTTCCTACCCTAGTATGGTGTTGAGTTGTAGCTATATGTGATAGTAATGATTTGTGGGCTCTCAGAGGATTAAGTTTTTTTTTTTTTTTTTTAAGATTTTATTTAATCATTTTTAGAAAGAGGGGAAGGGAGAGAGGCAGAGAGAGAGACATCAATGTATGGTTGCGTTCCACCTGCCTCCAGCCACAGACCTGACTGGAGACCTGGTTTACAACCTGGTTATGTGCCCTGGCTGGGGAATCGAACCTGCGACCTTTGGGTTCGCAGGACGGCACCTTGTCCACTATGCTACCAGCCAGGGCAGAGGATTAAGTTTTTATTAAGCATTTTAGTAATATTCTGGAAAGGACTTTTGGATGACAAATTAAAAAGCTAGTCTTCATATCACATCTTTCTTTTCTGATTCTAAACAGCCAGTACTCTGTTTTAATTTGCCTTGCTTAAATTTTTCTCATTCAGTGTAAAAGTCTTATTATCAGACTCTAAAGTAATTAAATTTTTACTTGGAATTTGGTTATACTGTTTTTCCATAATTATGTATAATTTTATATACGAAATCTGTCCAAGCATCTACGACGCAAACTGTTTTAACTACATTGATGTTGGTTCAATACTTTTGGGATGGACCTCGTATACACTAAAAGGATGACCACTTATGGTAGCATGTGTTTAGTACCCAAATTCCAACGTATAAGGACTTCTCAGGCTCAAATACTAGGCTAAGCCAGTAATGTTAGCATCACAATGTTTTTTATAAGGAATTTTGTTTATATAATCATAAACATTCTGACTTTGTTTATACTCAGATGACTTGTTTTGCCCAGATTTAACATACACACACAAAGTCCAGCCCCAGAACACACAACTCCCTCTTTTTTAAGCCCCTTTGTTTTAGTCCTTTTTTTTTTTTTTAAATGAGCTTGAAGAATATTTTGTAAATCTTATTCTAGCAAATAATGACCAGCTTTCCACATAGCTGCCTACCTGTCTGTTTTCACTAGGTTGCTTCTGGTTCTTTGTATCCCTATTCATGGTAGTCACTTTTTCGTTTTCTTTTTTACCTGACAGAACCAGCACAGTTTTCAGAATCATTAGTGTGTGCCAGTACTTATAATTTACATACTGCTTTCTGTATTCCTAGGGTTATGTGCTAATCAGATATGGCCTTTACATGCTGCGTTGTTTCATAGTAAGGCTGTGTTCCTCAAACACTCATGTATTCTAGCTTATAGGTTCTGCAGAAGGAAGGGTAAACCTGTGGCTTTTTAAGCATTAAGCCAAATAAAATCACTCTGAACTGTGATTTTGTTCAACTGCTGCAAGGAAAGTTGTTGCAGAATGAAAGGCACGCATAACATAAGCAGAATTCTTAAAAGTACGATTATGTTGAGCCAGACTTTTCTGTGGAGGAAACGTAAGAGTTTCATAAAATTGCCTGTGATCAAATATTTTGTAAAAATATGTTCTGGTGATGAATTGTCATCATATGTTTTGTTAACATTATTTAAGCTGTAAGGCAATTTAAGCCAGAACTTTTTTGCCACTTTGACATGCAATGTATTCTGCTTATTTCCAAAGTCAAGAAGAAGAAAGTGAAGATGAAGAAGATACTCAAAGTTCCAAATCTGAAGAGCATCATTTGTACTCTAATCCAATCAAAGAAGAAATGACTGAGTCCAAGTTCTCTAAGTACTCTGAAATGAGTGAGGAAAAACGAGCCAAGCTTCGCGAAATTGAGGTTAGTATGGCAATGATGTTTAAACTACACAGACATTTCTTTCTACTGAACTAGGTGTGGTGTCCCACCTTGGTACATCTTGTTGTTCCCTCTGTGCCTGGACACCATTATAAGGGCTGACTTCCTTCAGGCCTCTTTGTTCAAGCATCCCTTCTCTTCCTGTATTTTTTTAGTCTTCTGGATTTTCTTACCTCTCCCTGTATATCTGCTGTGGTTTTTACATGTATAATGATGTGTGTGTGATGTTTTGTACTTACTTTTTTTTTTTTTTTTCTTTTAATTTTATTGTTGTTGTATTACATCCATCCCTTTTTTTCTCCCTTCTGTCCCCCTCCCCACCCAACCTTTCCCCACAAAGTCAATCCCACCTGTTGTCCATGTCCATGGTTCCTTTATACTAGGTTCTTGTCTAAGCTGCTCCCCTTCTTTGCCTCTGCCTCCCCCCTCCCCCCTACCCCTTTCCTCCTGACCACTGCAGGCCTATTCCTTGTATTTATACACTTGGTTCTGTTTTGCTTGTTGTTAGTTTTGCTCATTATTGTCCCGTAATGGGTGAGAACATATGATACCTGTCCTTCACTGACTGGCTTATTTCACTAAGCATAATATTCTCCAGTTCCATCCATGTTGTTGCAAAGGGTACAAG